>JAJMBY010000059.1:0-45029 GCA_030585145.1 Suhomyces faveliae | reverse complement strand
ATTTATAGTATTAAGCAATGGAATATATCTTAATGGATCAGTAGATTTATTAATAAAAATGAATAAATTATATAGACACAATATAGTTTATAATAATATAATGAATTATGGAGGTGATATAGCCAAAATAATTGAAGATGAAATAGACTATTGTTATATAGATGCTTGTATAAATTCATGTAATTATAAAGCTTTTGAAATAATTAGAGATTTAAATCTAAAATGTTATAAAAGATTACATTACTCTAATCATAAATATATAGATTCGGATGAAGAAATAAAAGTAGATCACTTAGAAGTTGAAAAGAAACTAAAATTTAATCCAAAAAGCTATTTATAATTATATAGAATATTTTTTTTATAGATATAGTCTAATACACGAATATATTGATTTTTTCTATTTCGTGCAAATCATCTACATAAAATAATGATGGGGTGATAATCCAATCGATCTGAAACTTGAAGGTTAATTATACTTTCTCGATAGTATTAGCAAGTAGCTAATTCCTTGTCTATTCTGTATTTGAATCCGAATGATTGTCAGTTGAAGCTCTGATATAGTCGATTTTGCAGCCAGTTTTTAGTCGGTGCGCATTGTGTCGTCCTAACGTGCTCTTTGAGACCAATCAAATGCACGACCATTACTTCCCATATATTCAGTATATGCTGGTTGAGTTATATGGCTCGCTATGAAGTTTCCCCTATATCGGAAGCTCCGGTAGTTCAATGAGTAACACTTTTAGCATCCAGATACAATTCCTGACAAAATTTCAACAGCTGACAACTACTATAATTTTCGCAGCTTTTCCATTCAAGAAATTTCCGATATAGTGTAACGGCTAGCACGGTTCGCTTTCACCGAGCAGACCCGGGTTCGACTCCCGGTATCGGAATTTATTTTTCATTTTTTGCAATTCTATGTCTATGCTAGAAGTTTATTGCCAACTCAAAAGTTCTACAATAATACAACTGGTCTCATTATACATTTTCTAGATAAAACCTCCAAAACCAACCGGAGTTTTGGCTCCCTGTGGCATGAGACAAAGTACCTTGTAGATCAGACCCATGGACTTATCGTCGGTGTCTGTCAATCTTCTATACGAATTGTAGATCTGTTCTTGTTTGTTGTAATCTTGCGAGTTTCTCTTCAATAATTGGTCTATGCGGTGGCCTATTCCTAATGTATGGAGCCAGTCGCCTTGTGAAACAGGACCAAATGGAGAACAGCACTTGGATGAAAGAGCCACCAAGTTATCAAAGTCTACGTCTATAGACAAGTCGACCTCGCCAGGCTTGATGAAAGGCGAAACGAACTTGTGCTTATAGATCCCTCTGAGAGATTGTTCTGGAATCTGGTTGGTTACTCCGTAATCAATGACAAGAACTGCGCCCAAATTGTCATCGTTATTGAGTAGCTGGGCCATTTTCATGATGTACAACTCTGCTTCGGTGCAGATTTCGATTCTGGAGCCTACCGGAAGATCTTTATAACGAGAACTAAGCTTTGGAATCATCGAAGATGGTGTTTCTTTGGGCGAGACCGTCAAATGGAACTGCGTATCCAACAATTCGTCCTGTTCATCAGAAGTTGTGCTAGACTCGCTGGCACTAGCAGGTAATTTCATCTGGGTATTCACCACGCTCGGCGTATGCTCCACTACCAATTCTCTCCATCCTTGCTCGGTTCTTTGGAAACTCTTTATGGGCAAGGCATCAAAGAACTCATGCGCTAAAATATAGTTGGCTACCGATGGATCGGATGTGATATCCTTCTCGGTGTCGAGCCATTTGATGGAGTTACCCCATTGGGTTTTCGATACGTTAAAACCTTCTGAGGTCGTAGTGAACTCGTTGGTTTCGGTACACAAGAGTTTCCATTGCTCCTTTCTCAATACTGGAGAAGCTTCAATCATATTTATTTCAATGTCTACAGTCAGTTTGGCCAACTTGTTGAATGTCTTGAGAGTATCGTGCATCAAGGTACCCTTTCCCGGACCAAATTCAATCACTCTGATCTTGGAGGGTTTGCCCTGTTGCTGCCATACTGTGAGTAGCCAGATACCGACCATTTCACCAAAAATGGATGAAATCTCGGGAGAGGTGATGAAATCTCCCTCTACACTATCAAGTGGGTTACGGGTGGTATAGTATCCAAACTCAGGATGGGTCAAACATTGCCTCATGTATGCCGATAACGTCATTGGACCGGTCGTTTTGATGGTCTGCGTGAAGAGATCGGTCAAGTTGTTGATTTTGGTGGCTCCAAGCGGATCCTTTTGGGGAAACTGGGGCATCTTACCCACATTTTCTCGGATATTGGTGGTTCCTTTGATCTCACCCTCAAGTTTGGCGATGTTTTCTCTCACCTGCTTGGCTGCGTTTTCGTATTCCTCCTTGGTAAATTCTCCGTAGTACAAACCGTTCTCATCCACTGGAGGCTCGCCGGCTTTGGATGACTGCTTTCTAGTGGAAATTAGTTTTCCGCTGGTCGCGACTTGACTTTGTGCTCTTCCAATCGCACCGCAAAGTACACTTGGTAACCTATTCGCACACAACTTAATCATGGTGGAATTTCTTACAAACAATTTGTTCCTTAACATATTTGATGCTCATTAAAATTTTTGTCGAAAAAACAAAAAGTACTTCGTTAAATATTTAGTAAATCACAAAAAGTAACTCGTTAATATTTAGATATCACATAAAAATGGTTATACAATATATATATATATATATATATATATATCAATTTTGAAACCTATACACACACGACTATTTGTATTCTGTTACTACTTACTGTTTCATGTTGTATAAATTGACTATAATGAAAAGAGATAGAAGATTTATAGTAGGTGGCCAATCTCTCCATTAGCAGAAAAATGTAAAGCCTTATTTTTTTTTATTTTGACAAACACCAAGACTAGAGGCCTACAGTGTTTGTGTTTTTTGGTCCAGAGGAAGAAGAACGAAAAACTCATTAATGGTCACCAAAACACACTTTTAGCATAATATATAAACCACAGTAAGAAGAAGGAGCCATTACAGATCCTTGCAGCTTATTGTGATTAGATATATTAGACAAAAATGTATCTTATCACATTGAACCGAAAATGAGCAGTCCGTTTTTAAAATTCAGGAGGAGAAATAGTGGCAGTGGAAGGAAAGAACAACATTGAATCCATATTGATGGCTTTGTTCAAAGGATCGTCGTGTACAATTTTTTTTGAATCGACATATTTGTTATACTTGATTGAAAAACTGGTCATGAGTTCAAATCCGAGTTTGGAGTAAAACCCTCTGTTCACGGGATTTGAACTTTCCAAATAAACAAATGCTTTGTGGGAAGCTTTGTTGATATGTTCATTAATAACATATTGAATCAAAATCTTACCCAAGCCTTTGCCTCTCATTGATGGAAGGGTAGCAATGTCACTTAAATACCAGATATCAAGATTCTTGTCCTTTTCTTTCTTGATTAATTGGTCAACCAAGACTCTGTTACGGACCTTGACCAAAAATGGCAATTTGTCCTTCATAATCTTAGAACGACAGTTACCGAGAATGGAGTAAATGTTGAATTTCAAGTATGACGAGTGCATACTTTCTCTGAAACTCATAGATTCCGACGCGAAGTAGTCGTCGTCACTCCAGTCTTCGGATTCGGAGCCTGTGCTGTTGGATCCACCCGAGGAGTATCCGGATTCAACATCAGGTCCGTAGATTTGGTTCCAAAGCGACACAGCAAGGTACGGGAACCGGAGTTTTTTGGTTCCCATTTCGTCCAAGAGCGCTTCGGTGTTGTTATCTTTGATAACATAGATGATACCGTTGATAGATAAACATTCGTAGGCACAGTATTCAAAGTAAGCCAACATCAAGTCCAACTTTTTCTTTTTGTACACACTAGAACCCTTGTCCTTTTTAATATGGGCGGTATTCATTATGTAGTTGACAAACGGATCGTCTTCAAAAGCCAAAAGAAGGGTTTGTGCGACACGTTTGTAGTCCTTGAGAGTGGCCCGTTCGATGGAAACGTTCAAGGCCGCTGGAATAGACATGACCGAGGCGATGGTCGAGGCAGGTTCGCTAAATGCCCTTGGTTTTCTCTTCAATCCAGAAACAGGAGAAGGAGAAGAAAAAGAATCAACGGCAACAGCAGAAGCAAGATCAGGAGCATTGGCCGATTTTGCAGCAATAGAAGAAATATTTGTAGTAGAAGATAAGGCGTACAGTCTCAGGGAGTTCACAGGATCAGTGGGTACTGATGGATTGTCATGGAATAGTGGCAATCCCCTGTTGGGCCCAGAAGGAACCCCACTTAAGGACCGATCCACATCCAACGGGGTGCGTGGATCGGAGCTTAAATGAACCCCCTGAGACTTAGGCAGTCGTGGCTTACCTTTTTGGCCTGATTCATGGTGATCTTCTGAATTGAGAGCAAACATTTTTCATCTATTGGTGTTGTTTATAGCGTAAAGAGTGTTGTTGTGAGTATTGTAAAAATTGGCTGCCAAAAGGGGCCCGTGGTGGCTATATATAATAATCGGCGCCGCGGGTGGCGCATCGCGGTTGCCTAAATCAGATGCGCCACCAAATTAGAGATAAGTGATCGGCCCAAGTACCCGCATACTGTATTGGGTAATAAGATAGAACGTCGCCCAAAATGCTTAACCTGAAATAGCTAGATGGATATAAAAAAGTACCTAGGTAGATAAAGAGGGAATCTAGACAGATATAGAGGCGATATACTAGAGATAGACTTTAGATGAGCGGCCTATATTACTGTGAGTAGCGCGCACTTATTCTGTCAAATTTAGTATGCGGGGGCAAATAATTGGTCCGAGCGCATTGCGAATTTAGTGAGAGGCAGACGAGAGCCGCGAATGTAGCACCGCAAATCCTTATTCGAACATGGGTATATCACCATTAGAAATCCCATAAAGAAGACTCATTAGGAATTCACTATAAAGTATATACTATTAAGTGTTCGTGAAGTTCATAAAATATCCATAGTATTACCAAAAATTTAACTATTTCCGTTAGTTTCTACGAGTATTACTTCCAATTCGTGGGCTTCCATAGAGGGTCAGCTGACTATTCCAAATAATCTCGCGCCATCAGTTTGGTGCCACGGGACTGCGCACAAAGCCAAGATAAGAATTATGTGGGAAAACCAGAGGGATAAGCAATTAAGTAATAAGCTTGCGGAGGGGCTGCATAGTAGAAGGGAATTTACGAGTTTGTATCGGCATCATCCTACATTTCACCCTCCTATCCTGATACGGTAGTAAGTACTTGACTATTGTTGGACTATAGACTATATTGCAGCGGCATTGGCTGTTATCCGATTACATAAGCACACCCCCCGTTCTAGAACCCCCGCCTGCACACAGCCGCCTGTGCGGCCACAGTCACTCAGCCAAAAAAGACTCATCTTGATAATTGATACAACCAGTAGAGGCCATCCGTCATTCTATTGATACACGGCCCCTTTGAAACGAACTTTGTGTTTAATCCATCGTTAGAATTGCCTTGCAATCACTGCTGAACTTGAATTTATAAAATTGGCAACGCTCATTTCAGTTTGCCACTCCCGCCCGATAAACAACCAAATTCAACGACTTACAAACAACGATACCTACAAATAACGATAACCTACAAACTCAACTACACCATCACTACACATAACATTACAACTACCATCTAATTTCCCATTATTATCATCTAATTTACATATTTCATTTTTCATCTATTTTCAATGGGTAACTCTTCATCCAAAGACGCCAGAGGGCACCAGTTGACCAGAACCGATACGGGGAATTCGGCCAAATCATCACGTTCCATTCGTTCCAGAATATCCCTTCAGAGAACAGAAAGTAACGGCAACACAGAGCTTACACCGGGGTCCCCCAAGAACGGGCCCAAATCGCCCAAAGTGCTGCGGAAAAACTCGGTCGGCTCGAATTCAAACGAAATACCGTCTTTGAACACCGGAAAGTCATTATCTAGATCCTCATCGTCTCCTAAACTCTCGTCATCGCACCATTCGAACTTGAACCTTCCGCCTTCGATGATGATTCTCCTGCCTAAAGAACCCATTTTGATCAGAAGAAACACTAACGATACTGTGGGAACCACATTCAGCCATCACTCGTCTCAAAGTGTAGATTCATTGCCGTTTGATGACGTTTCCCCGTCCAACAAAGCTCAAACACCAGCCATGCTGAGAACATCTACCAACCATTCTATACCCTCGATAAACTACCCGCTTCTGCCGGAACCCACAAACAGCACTCCCGAAACACCGGGCCAAAAATCCGATCCAAACGGCTCCGTTCTTGAAAAAACCATCAGTGGAGCAAGTATTTCCAAATCCAACACAAACGCTAGTACAGGCAATTCTTCTAGTAATAACGAGCCTCCCAGAAGCCCTGGTGCCAGTAGCTACTCCATAGACATTGAAGATCTCATCCAACGGTTGTTGGACGCTGGTTACAGTGGGAAAAGGACCAAAAACGTGTGTCTAAAGAACTCCGAAATCCAACTAGTATGTGCCACAGCACGTGAAATTCTCTTGTCACAACCGCTGCTTTTGGAATTGTCTCCTCCAGTCAAAGTAGTGGGAGATGTGCATGGTCAGTACGGAGACCTTATTCGGATCTTCACAAAATGTGGATTTCCTCCATCAACAAACTACTTGTTTCTAGGCGACTATGTAGACCGAGGCAAACAGTCGTTGGAAACCATTTTGTTGTTGCTATGCTACAAAATCAAGTATCCCGAAAACTTCTTTTTGCTTCGAGGCAATCATGAATGTGCCAATGTCACAAGAGTCTATGGATTCTACGACGAGTGCAAGAGAAGATGCAATATCAAGACATGGAAGTTGTTCATCGATACTTTCAACACCTTACCTATAGCTGCAATTGTGGCCGGAAAGATCTTCTGTGTGCACGGAGGACTATCGCCAGTATTGAACTCGTTGGACGAGATCAGAAACATTGCCCGTCCTACGGACGTGCCAGATTTTGGCCTTTTGAATGATCTCCTATGGTCAGATCCAGCTGATACCCTCAATGAATGGGAAGACAATGAAAGAGGAGTCTCGTATGTATTTTCTAAAGTAGCCATCAACAAGTTTCTTTCGAAATTTGGCTTTGATTTGGTGTGCCGTGCCCATATGGTGGTAGAAGATGGCTACGAGTTCTTCAACGACCGGACGTTGGTGACGGTATTCAGTGCCCCTAATTACTGTGGAGAATTCGACAATTGGGGCGCTGTAATGAGTGTTTCAGATGAGTTGCTATGCTCGTTTGAGTTGTTGGATCCATTGGATAGTGTGGCCTTGAAGCAGGTGATGAAGAAGGGTAAACAGGAGCGAAAATCGGCCCAGATTCAGCAGCAGCAACAAAGGCTGTGATTTATGATTAATGAATATCTGTAGCGATAATGACAATATAGAAACTGAAGTAACTGATGTAACTGAATGATGTAACTGAATGAGCGATAGCGAGAGAAGTTTCTTAGAAGAATAAGAAGTTCTTGATCAGGTGAATAAACTCTAGATTTGAAAAATTGAAAAATACTGACTATAAAACAAGTGAAAAACAAAATAAAAAAAGAAGATAAGTGAAAAAGAAAACAACAATACAAGCTTAACTTCACTAGCTAGCTATTGTTCACTTTTTGGCCTAAGAAGTAGAATATATGGGTGCAAAATTAGGTATATGGCTTAGTTGTGTAGAGATGTTAGTGGATTTTGCACCCAAATGAAAAATTTTGAAATGGGGGATCGAAAAATATAGGGGACCATACAGTAGCTTGCAGCTGAGCTTACTGACATCATTTATTGGACTGAACGCTATGTATAATATACCAAGGAGGAAACTAACTTTTTGGTCAGTAAGTACTTAGGTAGTCTATTTTTACCGTTGTCACTATGACATACTAGCACTTGATCATATGACGGCCCCTTGATTCTTCTACCTCAAACTTGATTCAATCACTTTAGAACTGAATTCGACAAGATAGATCTTACACAACAGGTATCTGTTCTGGCAGTAAATTACGCTTGCTGGTCTACAATCATCTAGATTTAAAATATGAGAATAAAGACGAGAAGTGAAAATTCAAAATTCAATACCCAGGAGCAAAATTTTAAAAATAAACCTGGATGAACTAGAATAGCAAACTGTCAATTGACAGCTCTTACTACCTGTAGTAGCTACGTAGGTCTTTGGCTCTTACTACCTGTAGTTGTAGTTGAGCCTCTGCTCGTTAGAGCTTATCACGTGACGTTACATCTGATTTGATTGACTTAAACAGATCCAGTTACTCAGGGACTAACCATCTTCTTTCACACAACAAGCTGTCCATATTACGATATAGGATGTCGGAGTCTAACATCGCCCCATACAGCTACCATTTCCTTCTCAAAACCGAAAATATCCAGCCATTGCTTGACGTAATTGACCAGCTAACCCAGCAGATCGCCGCCAACCAATCGACACTAGGACGGTTGACCCAGTTCGTGGACCTGAAAATACGATTTCCACAACAAGAATTGAGTCCAGAGGTGTATGAAGAAGTAAATACTTTGAAAAAGCTTCAAAATCAGTATAATGAAGAAGGAGATTCGCCAGTAGAGCCTAAGTTACAGGCTCATGATCTAGATAAGCTTAATGAGCCAATAATGGGTACGAAAGAAGACAGAGGCAAAGAAAATGAAGATAATTATAGAAAAGGAAAAGAAGAGAAAGAAAAGGATGATAATCATCAAGATACTTTACGTTATATGCTAAACCAAAAGTACAAACTAGACGAAATGAACTTGACCAAAAAAGAAGAGGAGTCGATAAAAGACGAAAAGAATGCTCGGATAATACAACTCAAACAAGACATAATCAAACTTCGTAGAATTCAGTACGGAAATCGAGTCAAAAACGACCAGCTTGCCAAGTTGATTAGCCAGTATGAGAGTCTTATAGTAGAAACGATACTTCCACCACTTCGGCAAGAGCTAGTAGATATGGCAGAAGCAGAAGTTAGCCACGATAAAGGTCGTTTGAATACTCGAGAATGTATAGATATAAAGTTTAGCAAGCTTGAACAAATCTACCGCAGCTACTTAACCAACATTGAGTATTTGATGAAACTAATACAGGCATTTGACCTATTTCTCAAGCAGTTGAGCTGTGAAGATCGCCAGTCGATGCAATTGCACCAGCAGTTTCTCAATTTGAGTTCTCTTCGTGACCAATTAGTGAAGATGAAAGAGAACGGGGAAGAAAATTAAAGGAACACCAAAGAAGGAATAGAATACCAAGCACGAGGTGCAAAATAGATTGCATAATAAAAAGACTACAAGCAGGTATTGCCAGGTCATTTGAGCTAACTCTAGTAATTCTGGAGAGTAATTACGTAATAAATGCAGCAAGATTTCTCGTGGACTTTTGAGATAAGAATCTACAAGTTACAGAAAATGGGATACTACAACTCAATAGGAAACGAAATGGCAATCTTATCAGCACCACAGCTAAACGAGGAACAAAAATCGTGCAGTGTTGTGTGATTTTTCCACTTCTCTTTAGTAGGTTTCGCCAGGCCATTAGAGCTGACCAGAAATGCTAGAAAATATTACGTAAGAAAAGTGAAATCTCTCTATGGATTTCTGAGATAAGAATCTACAAGCTACAGAACTTTGAGATACTGCAGCCAACGAGAAACGAGACGCGCTATACGTAGCACTACAAGCCAAGAAGGAACACTAGTGTAGCGTCGTGTAATTTCACCCATTATTTTTTGTCCGTTGTGTCAGACATCGAAATACGACCAAGCTGCATAGACATCGAAATCAGCTGATTTTGCTCTAGCTGGATGCAGTTGGGGTAATACTATACGGCTACGCGCCGCTTGTTTCCAGATGCGTTCGGGCGAGTCGCGGGCGTAATGCGGGGCTTAGTTCATGCTCAAGCCCGCCCGCGACTGCGATGTAACAAGACATGGTGAAGGTGGGGTAAGTGAAATTTAGGTTCCATGAACAACTACTGTAGGATAACACGATAACAAGACAAATATATGGCCCAACAACAAAAAAATAATTATATGGAACAAAAGTGAAACCATATTAACAATTGAAAAACTGCGAGTGAAGGTTGGTCAAAAAAAATTAGTGAAGTTTAGAGAGGTTCACAAGGCTTAATAAAATGCTACTTCACGTTGGTTGTCAAGTTATTTGATGGTGTCAATTTTTCAGGGCAATCCTTGGCCACTAAAAAATAGCATGAGCCATAAAACAGCTATAAAATTATTGCAGTTAGGTAATATATGACGTTAAAATAATCACTGGGTTGGCCCATTACTATTCCAGTGATATTATTTAGTCTTACTAATTATGACTAGTAGAAATCTATTAGACGTATTATGTATTGTATTATCAGTTGACAAGTATTATTCATTCCTTTGAATCAATTTTTTGAAGTATGACTACGTATTCAATTTCATTATTAGTGGTTATTCATTACTATCTATTTCATCAGCAGTATTATTCGTAGTATTATTCATTTTCAGTAGTTATGCATAACGTATTCATTGTATCATAAACAGTGCCATCTTTTTTCTACTTGTAGTGTTAGTTATATTAGTGTCCATTACTCGTGTAGTAGCTAGTGCCAGTATCTATAAGGAAATTAGAGTTAATTGTTAGCAGAAGCTAATGATGATGCCAGTGCATTGGATGCAGTGTCGCTTACATTGGACGGAAACTTGTCTTGCTCATATGGAGACAACAAGCTGTTGATGGTGGGCTTTTTGGATACGTATAAGTTGGTGACTAGCTCTTTTTGTTGCTTGGCCATTCCGTCATTTAATACTCCCAGAAGCCAGCTTTTGGTCTCTTTGGAATCACTCTTTTCTTCTGCCTTGACACTAGTTATAGGCGCGGCTGGAGTTGAAATGGAGGATGAAACAGAGCCAGCAGCGGAATTTACAGACGATTGCGATAGTATGCTGTCTAAAGATGTCTGGGGTTTCAACAGTTTGGTCACGTAAGTTGTGGAAGAGGTGTTATTACCGAGAATATTTTGTACTGAAGGCAATTGAACGTCTTCTTCTGTAGCACTAGTGGTATTATTAGGGGTAAGAATGTTGTAGGGTGAGTTAATCTTGAAATTCGTTGGTCTGGAAGTGGGTTGGTTTGTGCTTTTGATGGAAGTTTGGCTAAAAGACTGGTGAAAGAGTGGTGATAATGGCGATACCAAGTTGGGGGTAAGTGGGATGGAAGATGCGGATTTTGGACCAGCGCCAAGGTTTTTGGGGGTTCCAGTCTTTTTGGCCGGTATTTGGAAGGTGGTGGTATGTGCGGGAGCGGTTTTAAGAACAGTGCTGTTGAGATGTGCGCTCATGGCGTTCAGAAGAGGATTGGTGGACATGGAGCCGGCAGTTTGAATGGCAGGGCTCGATGAGCTGGAATCGTGAAGGAACGAGTGCTGAAGCAGCAATGGTCTAGGTCTACGTTTAGGTTTAAACTGGTGGGTGGGCAATTTAAGGGTGTTGGTGTTTGTGATCTGGTGAAGCGGATTTTGAGGTATTTCTTGCTGCGAAGCCTGTAATTGAGCCTGGGCTTGAGCCTGGGCTTGTGCGTGGGCTTGTTGTGCATGCACATGTGCTTGAGGGGCTTGAAATGATGGGTTTTGGAGCTGGATCATGTACGGATGCTGATACTGTTGATACTGCTGCACCTGTGGGTACTGTGTGACATACTGATGGTGCTGATAATGAGGCAGCTGTGAATTTGGAGGAGAAATGAGAGAGGCGTTGGAATTGATTTGGTGGTTTTGTGGAATGGGAACACCCTGGTAGCCGCCTTTAATATGGTAGAGACCGTGGTTGGGAGTGGCTGGATGCACGTAGTGATCGTCATATTTAAGTGCAGGTCCCATTTTCTCGTCGTCAGGAATCTCGCCATTGGCAAGGCAGAACTCGTAGGCATGCACAGTATGCTTATGCTGCCTCAAATTGTCGAGTCTTGAGAAGTTCTTAGAGCAGTATGGACACGTGAAAGGCCTTTCACCCGTATGTTTCCGCTTGTGACGGGCCAAGTGCTCCGACCTCGTGAAGGACATGTTACAGCCCGGGAAACCGGTGCATTGAAACACTCTTCCTTTAGTGGGTCTTTTAATTTTGGACTTGTTTTTTGACTTGAGCTTATCGTCCGATTCATGTCCGAGCATTTCGTCTTCGCTGGTGTGTGGGTTATGGTGGTGGTGGTGGAGCTGCTGATGCTGCGCCGTGTTGATCATGTTATGTGTAGGGGGTTAGCTGATGGGTGGCAATGTTGCAGATATTTTGAGTGAGGAGAGGGGGGAAAAACTACTTTTGGTAGATATTATACTCAATCTATTGCGGGAAAAAAGCGAAGGAATGGTTGGTTGTGTTTAAAGGAGAGCTTTCTTATTTGTGGTCAAATGTTTGTGCGCGGTAAAAATATTTGGTTCTTGCAGCGGCTAATTTAGTTTTGGCAGTAAAAATTAGTTAGTCGAACTGGTAGTCAAAATAGTTGGCCCAAATGGTTGAAATGGTTGGCTATTGAATTTGTGCCTGGTGATGTAGATACTGTTGATAACAGAAGCACAATTGCAAGATGTGGTTTGTTCAGTTGTGATGGACTGAGCTAGGTGTGGGTATTGGAATGTTCAATTGATGGATCCTGGAACAGTTCAGGGAGGTAGTCAAACACTGTATGTAGTGATAAAGTATAAAGGAGTGGGTGAGTATATGGTTTGAACTCGGAGTTCTTCTCCTGTGTATTTATTGGAGGGAGCGACAGAGGGGTAGTGTGGGCGCTCCGTGGGTGCGGTGGAAATAAAATAGCTGCAGCGAGTGACGGACACTTTATGCAGACATTTGTTTGGAATACTGTGCGCGCTCCGTTTTATTTTTTGCGGCGGTTGAGTTTGAGGCTGCCTTTGACTGCTGCACAGATTGCCACGATGAGAGAATCTGCCACAGGGGTAGGGAAAGAATGTTGGGTTATGAAGGTGGTACAACTAATGTGGTTCGGACATATCACTTGACTTATTTTGTTGGAATAGAGAATAGAGTTGGTCTACGTAGACAGTTAGACTAACACCTAGTGGAACTAGTTTGTCCGCGCAACTATGCCGTAGTATCGGATCGGGTCTGTCTTGTGCCCGTTTATGCGATAGCTATTGTAGTGTATTGTTTTCAATTTATAAACATCACTATTTCTTCATTTTTCTTCGTACCTCGAGCTATCAAAAAAAGAATAAGAAAAAAAAAAAAAAAAACAAGAACTAAAACCCGAGTATCACTAATATTTTGTTGGTGTTAAAATAGCGTGGGGCCGGTGTATTAACGCTTATATTTTCTCAAGTATTATTTTGTGTATAGAAATGGTACCTAGGAGTGTTAGGTACGTGCGCACGGATTTACCTGGCATAAATGTCTGGATGTAAACAATTCTTGGGCCCCTAAAAGATCACGAAATCCACCAGAAAGCCTTACTATTGTTAGATATACAGTGCTGAACCCGCATAATTTACGCTAAGATTCAGTTCTGACTGCATAACTTAAGTTCATCTGTGCATGGTATCACACCACCTTCATTTTATTTTGAGGAGAGGTCGCTGCTTGTGATGGTCTCCTCCCAGCGCTATTTGACATTGACGTAGTACTTCTAGCTGCAACTTACCTTGGTTGTTCTTGGTAATTCCGGTTAAGTATTAGGATGCCCAAATTTCCATATTGGTTTTCTCGGGCGTAGTTATCTATTTTTATTTTTGTTATTTGCGATGCCGCGCAATCGATCCGTCACGGACTCTGAGTCCAGCCTGTACAGCAAGCACAATGCAAAAAAAACAAATCCAAAAAAAGAAATTGAAACCGTATGATCTCAAAGTTTAAGGATGATGTCGCCGATACTACTTTGGAGAGATTGTAGTCCATCACCCGGCGGCTTCTCTGACCCGATATACAAACTATACATAAAGTTTTGTTATATACGAGAAATGGCACTAAGTCCATAGAACTTTTAGCTTCATCATAGTAGAGTGTAAAACGGCGCCATCTACACTTGTGACACTGTACCTGGACTGCCCAAGAGCGTACCTCAGAGAGTACCTAAGTGTTTACTAATCGTATGGTGTAACCGCAGAAATCGACCGCTTGTTTTGCACTACTTGGCTCGTTTCCCAGGAAGGGGTGTTTAACGATCGGTATAGTGCAGCCGAGATGCCTGATTTGTAATCCCTAAAATTATTTTTTTCAACTCTATTTGCAAGAAAAAAAAAACAATTTTGGTGTCTGGTGCGGGTGCTGGTCCAAACAATATGCTTTATGAAACGCGTGAAGAACCCAAGGAGTTGTGAGTATGGGCTAAATTGCAGGCGTTGTGATTATTATGCAACGTTTTCTAGAAAGAATTTATGTTTGTTGAATGCAGAAGGACAAGTGTTAGGATCATTGGGTTCGGCTCGTTAAGGTTTGTCTTCGTATACTAGATTACGCAGAATTTTTCAGCTATATACCCATGTCTGAGTAAAAGAAACTATTTGGGTGGTTTCGATAATTTTTTAATTGGTAATAGTCATGTAAGGCAACAGGCACGAAGCCGGTCAAAGATTCTATCAACGCGCCCGATCACTCGAGGCACTTTTCAAATTAGGATTAAAATAATTCACGGTAACTGATTTGGGAATGGGGCAAGTGGGTTTCTCATTGCAACCGACATTTTTCTTTCAAGCGTAAACGTGTGTTTGGATGTTTTGGTCAATTGGGTGTATGGAAAAAAAGTGCGATTTTTTCTTGCATCTCAAAAGATGCCGTTTGGAATACGCCGGAATTGCTACTTTGGGAATTTGTCTCACATCTCAAAGAAGTTCTTCGATGACAACAAGACAATTCCATAATTGACACATCCGCTCTAACAAATACCTGCACTACCAATTATCAATACCGCTGGATAATAAGTTAAAATAGTTCAGGAGCATTAAATTATATGCGAGCTCTGCAGACTTTGGAGTATGATACGCTGTCGCATCGGATATCCAGGGCTTTTCTCCACGTTTTTCTTGCGTTTATGTAAGAATTCTTTTGCATGGTTCAATCAAGAAAATTTATTGTCTTGTATTCTGTTTATTTTTATGGTTAGTTACGCTCAAAAATTTTTATACGCATCAATTGTACGACGCTTGTGGCCGATCTATTTACGATTCAGCAGCAACTACTGGATGTACCTTCTGGGTTTGTGTCCACGCTTATGTCAACAGTTTCTGGTTTATTTTTTCTATGCTCAGTGTCATCGAGGTTGCTGCTAAATTCTGGTAAGCTTTGCGCAATTTTCTTGAAGAGTAGCTTGACGTTGTGATTGGCTTTGGTGGAGGTCTCTATGGAGAAGCGCGCGCCGACTTCTTTCTGTAATGCTTCTACGTCCTCGCTGGTGACTTGTCTTTTGTCGTTTCCCAAGTCGGATTTGTTGCCGACTAGCACCACAATGACCTCATCGCCGCGCTCCAACTTGACGTCTTTGATCCACTTGTCGAGATTGTTGAAACTCTTTTTGTTGGTAATATCGTAGCACACTACAGCCACGTGACTATCTCGGATATACGAGGGTATCAAACTACGGAAGCGCTCTTGCCCCGCAGTATCCCAGAGCTGTAACCGGATGGTTTTGTTATCCTCCAAGTACATGGTTTTCAGGAGAAAATCAATACCGATGGTTGCGGCGTACTGATCGTCAAATGTATCATACATGAATCTGGTAATTAATGATGTTTTTCCCACTACAACTGTTAGTACTAAAATGTGACAGATTATTCGCACGCACTTTTTTCTCCATACTTGATTTAGTCGCTTATGCAACTATCCCTGAATTGGTTCGTAAAGTATCGTTTGAAATTTGAATGTAGCTTACTTACCACTCTGATCTCCCAAAAAAACAATTTTGTATTTTCTCATTATGTTGCTTTTATCGGAATTGCTGGCAGGTTTGATTTCGGAACTCATGATTGAATGTATTAATTGAGATATTTGCGTATGGTGGTGTGAAATGCTCCTATCTGAGATGGAAAGCCTAATCTATCTGGTGGCCACGTATATTAGGAAGTTTATAAGAAGGACAATACAGCTCGTTGTGTGACTAATTGCTGAGCTATCCTCACTCCAGCAAGCCAGTCGTTCAATTGTTCGTTCACATCGTTGGATCGGAAACCGCGCTTATGTAATCAAACCCTGCGAATACAGCTAGGCGGTCCGCACACGACCGATTACATAAACTGCCATCGAATATACATTTTCAGGCTTACTGATCACACTACTACAGATAACGCGATGGACGATTCGGAATTAAACGCTATCCGCTCTGCTAGACTTGCAGAGCTTCAGAAGAATGCCGGCCAGAGCTCAGCTGGACCTTCAGTCGGTCAAGGAGCCGGTAATTCAAAGGCTGACGACGCCAAGCTCTCGATGCTCTCGCGTTTGCTTGAGCCCAGTGCTAGAGAAAGACTCAGTAGAGTACGTATAGTGCGCCCTGAGCGTGCTGAACAAGTAGAACAGTACATTGTTCAGCTCTACTCCATGGGCCAAGTGTCGGCCAAACTCACTGAACAAGATATAGTTCAGATTCTCGACGGCTTGTCACGTGACGAGAAAAAGCAGTCGGCCTCCAAAATCGTGTATAACCGTAAGCTGACTTTTGAGGATGACGAGGATGATTTCTTTGACTAGTTAATATTAGGATAGGAGATTCAGTATGACCATTGCTGCGTAGGTATTGGAGCTGGTAGGTGTATGGCTTTTGGTTCTGGTCGTTAAGAGTGCTGCTGGGTGATAAATAGTGCAACCGTACCGCAGCTGATGAATAGTAATAGAGAGACACTACGTAGTCTTACGAATAATACATGAATAATTGCAAATATCTTGTACGAGAATTTAGGTTTATGCTGGATTTTCCTAGCAGGGTTCCAGCAAGTTTCGATATTTGCAGTCGTTCACACCAGGATGAAGTTTCGAGAAGGAGAAGGCTTTATTTACTTGTTCATTTACATTGCGGTTACGGTTTTTGTGGATTATAGTATAGACCATTTTAACTTTTAATTTCATGGATATAATATTTCATGGATGCATCTCATTTCATGGATACATCTTATTTCATGCGCGGAATTTTTGCACCCAAACGAGCCACTGATAAATGTAGAAATACAAAAAATGTGCAATTAAATACCGTTGGTGTTCTAACGGGTTCGGCTAATCTAAAAAGTCGTGGTAAAGATTGAGAATAAACTAGATTGTGTATAGTGTATTCTA
Organism: Suhomyces faveliae; assembly: GCA_030585145.1. NCBI lineage: Eukaryota > Fungi > Ascomycota > Pichiomycetes > Serinales > Debaryomycetaceae > Suhomyces > Suhomyces faveliae. The sequence goes on along the minus strand of JAJMBY010000059.1, from coordinate 27,707 downwards.
GCGTACATTGATGTGGCTGTTAGGTGTAGGCTAGCATGGGAGTTTCGAGGAATCTTTGAACTTGATAAATGTAAACCAAGCATAGAATGTTCGCCAATGCTGGCAGCACTACAGCTACAGCGTCGGAAGTGGCTGATTTTGCTTAGTGGTGTTAAGACTGTATGATAATTCTATCAAATTGAAACGGGTTTCTCCATATACTGCGGTTATAAAAAGGGCTGCTTGTTCTCCTTCATTCTGTTCATTCGTCAATTTGGTAAAGCTCTACAAGTTTCAATCCCTTCAACTTCAAGCACAAATAGCTGTTCTATTGCCAAAAAGTAGCATGCTTAACCCACAAAGAGTATCAAACCACCGAAGTGAAAAAAAGGTTGTACTGCATACAGTGCGGGTTTTCGAAGATCTGTACAGCGATAGATTATGACAAGAAACGGATAAATCAGACCAAAGAGGATAGTGGGAGCGAGAGAAGCTGGCTAACACCTCGGCCACTATAGCCAACCCAAAACCTTTAAAAGACAAACTCCGCGTTAGTGGGCAGCACCGTGCTTTATATACTGCATATAGTGTAATCTTGGATCTGGTTTGACACATCTCCGCTAGACGAAGTATGGGAGGGCTCCAGGCAACGTCATAGAAGAAAACGAACATGTATCATCGTCCAATGCCCAACCCAACCAAAACTACCAACATTATAAACCACCCTGAAGCTACTCAGTGTTAGCAGCCAGCAGAATATTTTGGTACTGCATATATGAATATCGCCAGTTATCTTGATTCTAATGTTAATAGATACAGATCGGGGGCCCAGAAAAGAAAAAACTAGCCAGATGGCAAAGAGCAGAGCCTGTCATTGTAGCAAAATCTCATAAGCAACGAGCCTTCCACTAGTCCACGCAGTGTCAGTAAGCACCATTAAAACAAGTCTGTAGTAAGCACTATTAACTGTTTATTTATTCTCACGTGATCTTCCCGCGACACGTCAATTTTCTTATTTGTTTACCAAACAACATTACTGCTGCTACTCTACCGCTACACCAATGTCCAATATCAACGTAGTAATACGGTGCAGAGGACGAAACCAGCGAGAAGTCAGCGCCAAGTCGCCTATAGTGGTCGATTTGCCGAACGATACATTTTCCAACACAGAACCATACGTTACCATAAACACCACTCATGGCAGCAACAGTAAACAAAGCAACAGTATCAATGAAAATAATACCAGCTCAGGATTACTCTCCAGCGGCCCTTCACGTCGTTCTTCGGCAGGAAATTCCCAAAATGTAGCCAATTTCAACAACTGCAAAACCTACAAAGTCGACCAAGTGTACGGCTCACAAGCCGACCAAAGCTTGATATTTCAACAAGTGGCGCTTCCACTATTCAAGGACTTTATTAACGGCTTCAATGTCACCATTTTGGCGTATGGACAGACAGGAACCGGTAAGACGTTCACCATGTGTGGAGACTACAAGAACGAGCAGAGCAAGTCTAGGAAAGTACCTGTGCCTAGCGAGAATGCAGGGATAATTCCACGGGTGTTAATGGAGCTTTTTCGCAGTTTAGACGACGATTATGTCGTCAAATGCTCTTTTCTAGAGTTGTATAACGAAGAGCTTGCGGACCTCTTGGAAGACGACGGAAAACCGTCACGATTACGGATTTATGAAAATACCACCAACGCCAAAAAAGGAACAAAAAATACACCCAAGATCCTTATACAAAACCTCAATGAAGAGTACATTTCTAGCTGTGAAGACGGGCTAGAAGCATTAAATCGCGGGCTTCAGCGCCGTAAAACCGCTAGCACTAAGCTCAATGACGTCTCGTCAAGATCCCATACGATATTCACGGTGAATTTGTACCGAAAAGTTCGTAAATCGTTGTCCAATGAGTTTGTAAAATCCAGCAAAACTGAGTCCGACAACATCAAAACCACAACTTTCCGTCGTAGTCCTATTCAACACCATCTGGGAGACACGGCACCCCTTAGTCCGGGAGAAGAGCTCTTCAGAGTATCCAAAATGAACCTTGTAGATCTTGCTGGCTCCGAAAACATCAACAGATCAGGAGCAATAAACCAACGAGCCAAAGAAGCGGGCCTGATCAACCAGAGCTTGCTTACTTTGGGAAGAGTTATCAGCAGTTTAAGCGAAAACCCTGATTCTTCTAGCCATATTCCATACAGAGAGTCCAAACTCACGCGGCTTCTTCAGGATTCGCTTGGAGGATCCACAAAAACAACCCTTATAGCCAACATTTCGCCCGCAAAAATCAATATAGACGAAACTGTTTCGACTTTAGACTATGCCAGCAAAGCCAAAAGCATCAAGAACGTGCCCCAAATCGGTCAGGAGTCTGATTTGATCATGAAGAAAGTATTGGTCAAGAGTCTTACCCAAGATTTGGTAAGATTGAACCATGATTTGATGGCTGCTCGCAACAAGAACGGCATTTGGCTCAGTGAGGAGAGCTACAATCTTCTCAATGACGAGAACGAGGCAATGAAGTCGAGTTTAAGGGAGCAAAAACTCCAAAACGAAGCTTTACAGTCGAACATTACCAAGCTTAAAGTAGAATGTGAAGAAAAGGATGCTAAAATCCAGCAGCTTGGGGCAAATTTACAGGAAAAAAACACAGAAAACCAGCTTTTAGCTACGCAAAATGCCCAGCACACCCAAGTTATTAATGACCAAAAAACCCAAATAAGTACCTTGACTAGCCAGATACTGACCATAAAAGAAAAGCACACTTCGACTACTGCCAAAATCACCCGAATAATATTCGATAATCTCAGCAAATCAGTTCTGTCGATCCAGCAGATTGTAGAAAAATACGACAATAAGAATAGTTGTGATCAAATAAGCAATGCCTCGGCTCAATTGGCCAAAAACATGTCTCAATTTAGAGCCGAGATAGCAACCAGAATTGATGAGATCGATTCTAATATAAGCAGCACGTTTCTAGCTGAATTACCAGAGTATTTGGCTCGTTATAATGACAAGTATGCTGAATTGACACAGGTTGCTTTGCAGCTCAGTTCTGGCGTAGCAGACAACATTAAACATCTCAAAAATACCAACGAAAAACTCAACGTATACTTGAAAAATGAACACTTGCAAGAGTATAAACAGAAGCAGAGAGTGGACGAGGTTCAAGGACGTATAGCCGTTGATTTTGAGCAGTTGAACACCCAATTTTCAAGCAAGATCGCTGATCTTGTTGAGCAATCACGAGCACAAGTTCAGCAGCTTTTTGAAAGCTCTGTGGATCAAATAGCCAGCTCAATAGTGAGCTCGGAAAGATCTGAACTTGGGAAAGTATATACCAATTGGGCCAACGACTCGGCAGCTACATTTGAGCGTATGGCCAGGGAAATCCAAGTTTCCAACCGATTTGACCACTTTAATGGCGAAACGGCCACCAAACTTGGGGAGCTCAACTCGAAAAGCAAATCCTCGTTGCAGGCACTCCGAGAGATTATGGATCACGACGGTATCAACAGTATAAGTAAGCTCAAAGACCAGCTTGTGTGTGTAGCGGGAAGAATTCAAAGCAACGATGCCAATATCGACACGGTGCTTAAAGATGTCAAGCAACATTTGAACCAAATCAGCCAATTCGAAAAGCTTATTGAGTCACCCGTGAAGTCCAAGAGATCGCCACAGAGGCAGCAAGCGACCCTAAAATCCCCATCCAGAAGCAATATACCGTCGCCATCAAAGCGAGTTTCGCCCCAGAAGGGATTGCTGAAAATACCGCAATTGCTTCGGGATTTGGAAAACAAGGAAAACGAGCCTGTTGTAAAGAGAAGAAGGGTGGAGATGTAGTGTATCATAGTGTAATGTAATATAACATATTAATATAAATAATTGAGTACGAGTAGTTTAGCTGTTTCTTGTAATGTAATATAAATTAAGACAGAGCCAAATTAATTCAACACAAGTAGATATTTAATTCATATTTTATTTAGCTGGAGTAAATTTCTGATAATTATACAATTGTAAAATACAATGCGGGCTCCACAAAGTAATTATTGGTACACAATTATTAAGATTCCTAAAAGGATGGCTTTGATAAAGCTTGCTGGCTTGTAATTTATTCCGTATTCGACCCATCAGGTCTAAGTAAATTTCATTATTGTGTTCACTTTGAATAGCACTGGTATTGTTAAATATCTGGAACTCGCTGTGGATCTGGAAATCTTCCATTCAGTCGTGGGCATATTTCTTAGTGTACGTTGTACAAGTAATTTAAATGGTCATAAGAGTTCGACAGAGTGAATAATTTAAGGGAGAGGTGTATGGAATTCCAGAATTGCTGCAAAATAACGTGAAAACTATTTTTTTTTTAGTTTTCCAAAACCCAACAGTCTATAGATTACAATTAATTCAACACACACCTCTTCTCGTCGCAAATTTGAATAAGATTGTCCACAACTAAAGATATGAGACTATTGCTGCTGCAGAAATACTGTTTTGTGTCGCAAGAATGTTGTAGCTGCAAATTCGCGAGAGGAACACTCAAAACATACCGGAACCAATATTTCGAGCCTGCACAGTCAGTGACCATCTACCTTCGCATATATAATACTTAGAATAATCTCTATTTCCTCTCTTATCCTTAGGTTCGAGTCTTCTTCCCCAGACTGGTCATACGCAGCAGAGATGCGTTGGCTGTGCGGTTCAAAACCCATGAAAGCCCGCAAATCAGGTATAGGATGCCCACAGTAACAGAAAACAGTAGAGAAAACATTCCAAGTTGTCAACATCTCGAACATGCTTCATTCCCATGGCTGAACTGGTGAACATCCTAGCACTCTACTTAGAAACACCCTTTTCTCTAAGCTATATTCTCACTTTTCTCTCGCTAATTTCTGTTCTTTTTTCTCCCCATTTCTCAGTACTGTCTCACTTTTCTCTCGCTATTTTTCCCCATTTCTCACTACTCTCACTACTCTATTTTTCTCCAGATTGAACACGAATCATATCACAAACATCTTATCTTATCCTTACCACACTATACCATTTATTTTCAATCATCACCTTATCAGATCATTCGCATAACACATATAACACTTATTAAGACAACTGATCACAGTGAACCCAACCAGTTCATGCAATGTCTACTTTGACGTACTACATAGGCTACACTGCAGTGTCCGCCACACTAATGGCCTACACCGTTGAATCAGCACTCAGATCATCATTTGACTTCAACACATTTCTCATTGAGATGACCGACGGTTCCAATTTGGTCGCACTCATTAACTTTATCGTATTTCTCTTCATCAGCATAGACAAGGTGCTTCAGATATTGCTCTTTGGCGAATTGAGGATCATTGAAACTGAACACTTGTTAGAAAAACTTCCCATATTCTCCATCAACTTGTTCTTCAACCTCGCAATCAACGACAACAATCTTCTTCTTACAATCATCTTGCTTGGTTTGGCCATCAGCTTCAAGATTTTCCATATAATCTTGATGGATAGACTTGATTTTATGAATATGAAGATTTCCAATGCGGCCCCGGCTTCCAAATACACCATGCTGCTCAAATATTTGGGCAGCTTCAACTTTTGGCTCAACTTGATTTTTGTCATTTTGGACTTTTCCATATCCAAGTTTTTGGTGTATGATGTGTTTCAGGGCATCAATTCGGTGACATGTCTCTTGTTTGGGTTTCAGTTTGCGGTCCAAGGTGTAGAAGCATTGACTTACTGGGCCAAATTGCTCTTGAATATCTACGAATTATTGGCCTACAAGGCAGTGGGGGCCGACGAAGAAGAACAAGAGGAGCAAAATTTCGATGGTTTGGCTGAAAGTGACGACGAGGATTATGATATTGACGAAAGGGTATGGGAAAACAAACCATACTTCTTCAAGGGAATCGACATTGCTTCTGCATCGCTCAAAGCAGTCTCGTATCTTTGTTTCATCTACTTGCTCACGTTCCATTCGGGCTTATCTCTACCATTATCCATGCTTCAAGGAACGTATTCCTCTCTTAAACAGGCCTATACTGAAATCACACAGCTCGTGGCATTCATAGAACTGTCCAAACGCTTGGATAGCCAATTGGCTTCTGCAACGCCTCAAGACTTGCAAGACTCAGATAACTTGTGTATCATCTGCCGTGAAGACATGTATCCAGCAGAAGAGTACGAGGCTATATTCCACAAGCCCATATCGATGCGTAAATGTCCCAAGAAATTGGTCTGTAACCATATTTTGCACATGGGATGCTTGAAGGAGTGGCTAGAACGTTCTGATAGTTGTCCATTATGCCGTAGAAAGGTGTTCGAAACACCGCCAGCACCTCAACAGCCTCCTACCAACACTCTGCCACCATTCAACCATCCAGCTGAAGATCTCGAGCGAAGACTCGAGGTGTTCAACACCTTACTTAATACCCAGAATGTGCCAGAAGAAGTTCCCCAGGAAGAAGAAGAGGAAGTAGAGCTTGAAGTACCCGAGACAACTCATACAAACCCTCCAACAGGTACTTATCAAACCATACGGTTGCCTTCCAGTGCTATACTTCCGCCAAACTGGATCATATTGCCAATTGAAACTGTACTGCAACCTGCTGAATCCGGTGGTTCTGGCGCATCATACAACGTTAGTTTCTCCACTCACCATCAAGGAACACTTGCGGTAAAACGAAAAGAGCCCAATGAAGAGTTAAATTTGATCCGGCCATCCTCCTCTTTGTAAATGACTAATGAGTATATTAAATGAATTGACAAAATGACTTTTGACTGAAGGAGCGATAAGAATAAATGTAGAAGAGTGTCGAATGTTAAATGGATCAGCTAATGTAGAACTATTGATTGAACGATACTGAACGAGCGATAACGAGAGAAGCTAGTAGACTAGATGTTAGTAAATCAGAAGAATTTACTGGAAGAGGAAACAAATTAGTTTCTCTTGTTATCGCCATTTCAGTTTTTTGCACCCAAAAATTGCACTCAAAATAATTTGTAGAGTCAAATTTCAACATGCTCCACAAACTTTATACTCCTGGTGTGCTGTAGTAGATTATCTTGGAGTAGTACATGAGGCTGTAGCTCCCCAGCTATAGCTGTGCTGGGTATTGTTGGACAAGTAAGTTTGCATGGTGGCTAACGGTTAGACAATCTATGTTTAAATATTTGACGGCCAGGTAAGCGAATGAGCGATCGCAGAAGTTTGTAAGGGTTTATAAGCTCCAGAAACAGCAAGGGTAGAGTGCTGCGAGCTAGGGGATGCAAGCTGGGTGCCACGAACTAGAGGCTGTTGTAGATACAACAGACATAGTGGGGAAGTCGGGAAATGCAGTATTAGTGCTATTTACGATGAGGCTTGAACTCCCGGCTTTGGTGTCCAGAACACAGCACGCTTCTTGTTTCCTCTCACGCAAATGCACTATACCCTTTACTCTAGTTAGAGTGCAGTTTCAACGCTGTCAATTAGAGTGAAAAACTGACGCTGTCAATATGCAGCAACGCTCGCGGATGGCTGCAAAATATTGACACACTACATAAACACTCTCGTCCCAATCTACCGCAAGTCCTCTCAACTCGTTACAATAACTATACATCACTGTCATTATTATCCGAAATGAAATTTGAATATGATCTGCTATTACCTATATTTTCAATGATTGACATATTTTTACTCAAAGTCAAAGTCGAAATCCATGGCCTCTGGGGCTGGGGTTTGCTCACTCTCCTCATTATTCGACTCGTTATCATTATCACTGATACCGTCGTTTTCACTGATTACTTCGTTATCACTCATACCCCCGTTTTCACTTATACCCTGTATATCTATGTGCAGATGGTTAACAATCGCACTCTCGTCTTCCAGATCAGAAGACATCTCTGCATCTAATTGTGTACCGTGTGTATTACCCACAGTACTGAGAAGTATTCCAAGCTGCTCCTTGACCAACTCTTTGGGATAAACAAAGTCAAGCTCCTGGGCTTTTATAAGCTGCTGCTCCACCAGCCTTACATTTTGTTCCACCATCATCCGTAGTTCATTTTTGGGATATGCGCTGTATCTGCCCGTGAACTTGAGCAGTTTTGGATTCGGTTCGTCTTCAGAGTCTGAATCGCTATTTTCACTCCACCATGCTCTTACCATCTCAATAGCTTCCACTATAAGACATTCCGCTTTGAGAAAATAAAATATTCCCTCGATATTATAAGGTGGCTCCAAGAGAAGCTCGTTTAGTTTATCTTGGAGCTTCAGATATTCGCTCCGTACCAATAAACTCCACAATGATGTCACTATGTACAACGGAGCATGTGATTTGGACCCCGATCTCCATATGGGTGCAGCCAACTTACGTGATTTATTATCTTTATGTGCCGCATTCAAGTTGTTGGAGGTAATGTAAAACGAGCCTAGCCATTCAAAGAATCGTTCGTCCTTGAATATATGTGACTCAAGACTACTAACCTGAAGCTGGCGTTTTTTACGAAGAATTTCAATGCCTATGGGCCATATCGATCTCATATCTACTATTCGAATCCGCACAAGAAGACAGAAGATTTTGTAGGCCAAATCCCAATTTCGACGAAGTACGTTGAGATGAAGCAATATTTTGAGATTTTCCACATGCTGTCGAGTAGCCATGTCTTTAGAGTTGTAGTTTTCGTATGGTAGCACTTCGAGTCCACTGGTTCGTATAAGAAAGTTGGATCTGACCCAATGGTTGGATGTATCGAATGACTGTGTGAACTTCTTTAATGTCTCAAGAGCATTATAGTCGTTTCCAGAGTCATTTTCGTCATCCTGGCCGTTATTGTCCTGCAATTCTCGAATGATCCGGGACGTTAGATCATCTACGTCTTGAGACTGGGATTTTTTCAAGTTCAAATTGATATTTTTGAGGTCATGCCACAATTCATAAGTCTCTTCTGGCTTGGACCGCTTATTAAGTTCTTTTTCTATAAGCTTGAGCACCTTCTTTTTGTTCTTCGATGACTTGATGAGACGCCGTTGTTGGGCTGGCAATGATCCCAGGTTCTTCCAAATTTCTTCTAATTTTTTGATCTCCACATACTTGGCGATTAGAAGATCCACCTGTTGTTTTCGACCAAGTTTCAAGTGGAACGGGTGCGCTATATCTTCAAACATACTGTTATCCTACTGGTGATGGTCCAAATTTAGCGATGTCTGAAATATCACGTGAACAAAATATGAACTCGTTCGATCGCACTGGAATTCAGGTTTGCACGTGATACGATAAACATTTGCAACATGTTCTCCAGGCAGCGTGCAGCTTTAGCCGCACCGGACTCCAGCTTCTTTAACAGTTAGTAATAGTACTTAATGATGAAGTCTATTCTTCTACAGTAACTCCCATCCTACTAGTCTTTAGTAGTTTCTCTTTCCTCATATCTAGAAGCCACTTTCGATACCCTCGCTCACTCTAGTATTCTTTTAATGTCGCACTCCCGCTATTGCTCAATCAGTACGGTTTAAAATGCAAAACTTGACATGGCTGCGAAAATTGAAAAATACAAATGCGAACCTTGCAAGGTAATGGTAATCCTGATTCCACTCATTTAGCTCTTTTATTCTTATAGCTACGATCATCCTCTCTTTTTCTACTTACCGGCAGCCTCTTTATATCGTAAAAATACGTCTTCATCTTTACTACCATTATCTTTACTTGTCATTCTTGTTATATATAAACCTTTTCTCTTAACTGAACAAGCATAGATTAATTTTGTATTCGTACACTTTTCTCACTACGCTCGTTCAGACAATTATTCTATCTACCTTAAATTCTCTCACTATCGCTCGTTCAATTATGGTTACGCTCGTTCAGTTACGATTACGCTCGTTCAGTTCTTTATCTTAATCTCGTAACTTCTCTCGCTACGCTCGTTCGTTACGTTATCTATTTACATGTATATACATTATTAGAACATACCTGGCATACCACCCATTCCACCGGCAGGAGCAGCAGGAGCAGCAGCAGCAGGTTGTGGAGCATCGACAATGGCACATTCGGTAGTAGCCAACAAAGAGGCAACACCACTGGCATCAACCAAACCGTTCTTAACAACCTTGAATGGATCAATGATACCAGCAGCAATCATGTCAGTGAATTCACCCTTGGCAGAGTCGTAACCTTGGTTGAAGACTGGTTCATCGTAGATCTTACCAACGATAACAGCACCTTCTTCACCGGCGTTTTCAATGATTCTTCTAGCAGGCTTGGTGATGGCAGACTTGATGATTTCAACACCCAACTTTTGGTCAAAGTTGGCAGCGTTGGCTTTAACTTCGTCCAAAACTCTGGAAGCCTTGATCAAGGCAGTACCTCCACCTGGCAAGATACCTTCTTGAACAGCAGCTCTGGTGGCATTCAAAGCATCGTCGTAACGGTCCTTCTTTTCACCAACTTCAACTTCGGAAGAGCCTCCGACCTTGATGACAGCAACACCGCCAGACAACTTAGCTAATCTTTCTTGTAACTTTTCCTTTTCGTATTCGGTAGTGGCAGCATCGTCAATGGCAGCTCTGATTTGTTCACATCTGGCTTGGATGTTGGCCTTGGTACCTTCACCGTTCAACACAACAGAGTCTTCCTTGGAGATAGTGACGGAACCAGCAGTTCCCAACAAGTCAGCAGTGGCGTTTTCAGGCTTCAAGTCCAATTCTTCAGTGAAAACAGTACCACCAGTCAAGATAGCAATGTCACCCAAGATGTTCTTTCTGTTGTCACCGAAACCTGGGGCCTTGACAGCACAAACTTGCACTTGTCCTCTCAATTTATTCAAGATACAAGCAGCCAAGGCTTCACCGTCAATGTCTTCAGCCAAGATCAACAATGGTCTTCTTTGTTGGTTGGATAATTCCAAAGATGGTAAGATGTCTTGGATAGAAGAAAGTTTCTTTTCAGAGAACAAAATCAATGGGTTTTCAAACTCAACCTTACCGGACTTGGTGTTGGTAATGAAGTAAGGAGAGATGAAACCACGGTCGAATCTCATACCTTCGGTGACTTCCAATTCGTCTTCCAAAGTCTTACCTTCTTTGACGGTGATGACACCTTCCTTTCCAACCTTTTCCATGGCAGAAGCCAACAAATCACCAATGTGCTTGTCACCGTTGGCAGAAATAGTAGCCACCTGGGCAATTTCTTCAGAGGTGGTGATTTCTTTCTTGTTTTGTTGTAAAAAGTCGACAACGGCTTCCACAGCAGCTTGAGAACCTCTTCTCAAGTCCATTGGGTTACAGCCAGCAGCGACATTCTTGACAGATTCAGTGAAAATAGATCTACCGAGAACAGTGGCGGAAGTGGTACCGTCACCGGCACTTTCATTGGTCTTGGAGGCCACTTCTTGCAACAACTTGGCTCCCAAATCTTCAAATTTGTCCAGCAAAGTGATGGACTTGGCAACAGTAACACCATCCTTGGTGATTTTAGGTGATCCAAATGCTTGTTCAATCAAAACATTACGACCTTTTGGTCCCAAAGTGACGGAAACGGCGTCGGCCAAGGTGTTGACACCCTTCAAGAGAGCGGCTCTACCTTCGACTCCAAACTTTAATTCCTTGTGGGCTAAGTTACGAACAAACGTTCTGCTAAGCGATTGATGACTTCTTCTCAACATTATTGATGTTTTGGTGGGTGAATGGAAAAACTGGGGATCAACGTTTATATATGACTGAAAAATTTTCCAGAACGTTCTCCGGTCACGTGAAAAGGTATACTGGATATCACTCCGTGGAAAACTCCGTGGACCCCATTAGGTCTTTACGGCAGATAGAGCTCAGCCTGGGGCAATTGGAAAGAATGGTTTTCTTGATGAGTGTTGATGGTTACTACTGTTAGTGCTTTGAAGGTGGATACCGGCGTGATTAAAGTAGTCACTATACATTTATTTTTGTGGAGAAGTTCCGATCGGCTGCGGGGCACGTTCGTATTTTGCACCCAATAGATACGAATCGCTTACTGGCGGAGCTAATAGCGCAAGGAACTTGAAACTACTATTCCAATTGAATTGGCCCAAGGCTACTAGTTTATGAAGTGGAACATATGCTAGTAGTGCGGTGCTAACTGGCTAATTCTGACTATGCTGACTCTTTTGTGGGGTAAGCCAGGACTCAGGCTACTCTCGGGTACAATCAAGCATTGATCTCTATCTACGGCACTATAAGCTGCGGATTCCTGCGTTTCTCTCTCTTTCTTTTATTCTTTCTTCCCTGCAGGTGTGCCAGCATACCAAAGTTGTTCTACTTTTGTGCACATGTTTTGGGTGCAAAATTACAAAATTACTGCGTACGCTTTTACATACCAATAACTATCCAAACGTATCTAAGCTTCCCCTCTAACTAAGCTAAGCTCCTAAATTACCCAACAACCTATTATTTGCTACTATGTACCAAAACTGCGGAATCTGGCTACCAGGATCTGGTGGCTTCGATAAGTTTGATCAATTGGACTTTAATTTGGCCTCTGAGGAGGATCTGAAACCTCGCTATATCAAGCCTTTCTCGCTAGGTACCGCGGTCAAAGCTAATGCTGCCGAGCCCGTTGTTAACACTTCAACCATAACGGCAATCTCCCCAGAACCTTTGTTACCCCAGACTCTGTTATCAGATCTCCTTACCTATGACTTCGGTGGTTCGATCGTCCCATCGCTGGACTTGCAATATGATGCAAATTACGTATTAGACTTTGATCCAGTGGAAATTCTCGATACTAGCAGCTTAGAAAATAATGTTTCGGCAGCTAAATACCCATATTTTGGGCTCGATTATTCTGAGTTATCATTTACCGATGATAATTCCAATACAACTCTTGTCGACGAAGAGCTGGCAAAAGATCAAGATAATGAAGTTGCTATATTACCCGACCTGGTCTCGAAATGGTCACTCGAAGACTTCACACGGACTTTGAATGATTACAACAACGAGCTTCCAAATCTCACAAACAATACCCCCAATAATGTCCCTCGGCAGGATGTCGAAATGAAAGATGTAGAATTTTGTCATGCTCTTACCAGTGCTGAATTAGCAGAGATTATCACCACCCGAATTGGCCAGAATAGTGATGCTGAGCCTTTAAAGGAAAAGGTTACAAACGACAATAATAAGTGCTCCCGGAAAAGACCCATTGGTTCCAAAGCGATAGTTGATTCGAAACAGAAATTCGAATACGGCCTGCTAAACTTCACCACTAAAATAATCGACGATACTTTGCACAACGTCGCTTGCAACCCATATCCGGGAGAAATAAAAACTCTTCAGGAAGTCAATTCTGGGTGGACAGGTATCTCTAAACCACTGTGTGAAATAACCAGAATCAAGTTTTCAAGACCTAATTTCCTTGACGAGATCGACCCTCATTGGTATGATGGTAACCAAGTTTGTTACTCGTCAAATGGTAACTTCTCGCACAAGAAGCCATATGAGCCTGAATATTTCAGATACGTCGTTGACAGTACGAATGGACTTGCTATCAATAGCACTAGATACGGATTATGTGCCTTTTGTGAAGTTCCCCACTTTTATCATTTGAAAACATCAGCATATGGCCAACATCTTGCCTTATTTCACGGTATCCATTCCGATAATTACCTCACACCCAATCCGATTCTTCCTGGTGTCTACAATTTGGCTAAGGTAGACAAGAACAATAAGAAGAGAAAGAGAGCTGCACATACCCACCCTAAACCTGGAGTGATCTGTCCTGCGTGTTTTGAGTGCATTGAGGTGGATTGTACAAAAAATACAGCACAAACCCGTTCTTTAACTAAATACTTACGTCACTTCAAAAGTGATCATGTTAAGAATAGCAAATCTCTGCAGCGTTTCAAGATAACTGAGTACAGAAAGCTTCAGAGGGAAGCCGACAAAATGTAATATTATGTATAGATATATTTATTCCTTCTAACAAAATTGTTAATTAATTGTTTTCAGCTGAATAGGTTCAGTAAGAAGAAGCGAACGAAATGGAAGAATGGATGTAGATATTCTTAAATATCGTGTACTAAAAGAGGGCAATACTACTCTGGGTGCAAAAAAAAGGCTTGAGCGAGGCTCAAATGCGGGATGAAAAATTGCGGAAAGGGCTTCCGTGCATTGCGGTACTGTGCATCGGATCTTTCGGATAGTCCAGCAGTCCGTTTGTTGTAGTTTTTCCGGAACATGAAGGGCTGAACTACACCATCAGTTGCCCCACCCAACACACTACTCAAAATTATTATGAAAAGTAAACTTAATATATTACCAAATCAAATTATAACATACAATTTCTAGAGAAGAAATAGAAACCCACAAAAAAAATAAAAAATTATATAACAGAGCACATAATTAATTGCCGCATGTCCGTTGCCAAGTAATGTATTTGATAGTGAAGTTGCAAATTATAGCATACAGCCAAGGATCGTAAAGACTGCTGCTCGACAGACCACTTATTTGCTTTGGATCATACCTCTTATCAAAGAGGAATTGTAGATGTAGGAGCCATCAGCATTGGACTTGGCAATACCAACATCGGACTCCGAGTTGATTTGGCCCAAGCCTTGATCCTGCGACTCTTGGTTGATTCCAGAATCAACCAGCTGTATTTGGTTTTGATGTTGGTGAAGATGAGGAAGATGAACTTGGGGGTATTGAGAATTGGATTGCGCTTGTTGGTTTTCAAGATTCATGTCTTTGTTTTCCAAACGTTTGGATTCTTCCATCAATGGCCTGATACAGAGCCAGCCTGTTTCAGTTCTAAAGTGACGTGACAAAGCATCCGATCTTACAAACTTCTTACCGCATCCCCATTTGGTGACACCGTCTTTCAAGTAACCTTCACATTTGAAGTTCTTGACACCATCATGAAGTAATTCATGACGCTTTTTGTCATGAGACCGAGCAAATCTCTTGGGGCACTTGGAGCACTGGAATGGTTTCTCCGAAAAATGGATCTTCATATGTGACTTCAAGTTATACTGTTTTTGGAAAACCTTGTGGCACACCTGGCACGAAAATGTAGCACCTTTCAGCTTAGAGTCCATATTTGAACTGGCATCGCTCAAAGACTTGGCCTTATTTCTCTTTCTCTTCAAAGTAGGCGAAATAGTGTATGAAACGAGCGACGAGTAGTCTATTGGAGTATTGTGCGAGTTGTGGAAGGAACTGCTCAGGTACGAGTCGTTGGTGTTGTTGGATTCTATACCAATCGATTGAGGACTGACTGGAAAAGCCTGCTTTTGAGAAGGAGACTGGGTCGACGAGCCCGAAATCGATTGCTTTGCCTGTTGCTGCTGATGGTATGAAGCCACGCCTGGAGGTGGGAGCGATTGAGTGGTGCCAGAGCTATTGTTGGAGGTGGTGATATAGTTTGGATGGTATTGATGGTAAGCTAAAGACGACGCATAATTCGACGCTTGTGGGTACATTTGAGGTGGTGTGTTGGTGCTAGGATTGGCGTAAGAACCTGCTTTGTTATTAGCCAATGCCGAGTTTGTCGAGGAAGGGTAGTATCCAAGTGGAAATATTCTTTGAGCATTTGAAGACGAAGAATTTGCAGCCGGGGTGCCCGTACTAGCCAGAGCTGCATTGTTATCACCGGAATTATTATTATAGTAGTACGAGTACGAATAATCGTTGGAGGGAGCGTAGTTTGAGGAGTACTGCGAGTTGTAGTTTCCTGGGGTAGAAGAAGCACCCGAAGCAAATGACATCTGTTGCAGCTGTTGCAGTGAGTTCACGTTGGCCTGGCCGGGCTGGGGCAGACTGGCCTGTCCCTGAGGAATGAATATGGCAGGTAACTGCTTGGACTCAAGGTATTGGTAAGAACCCGGATTACCGGATGGAACGGGTGCTACGGTGGAAGCCGAATTATAGTACTCTGGTTGAAAGGTATTTGAAGCCATTTTTGTATCCTAAGATTCAATTTAGTTGTTGGGCATTTATGATATGGCAACTAATATCTAGGAAGATTATTAATACTTCCAGTCAACACGGTAGATGCGGATTTCCCAAGTATAATTTAAGGATCGTATTTAACTAGGTATATACGGGGTTAATTATTGATTCAATTTTGACAGATTTTGGTGGGATGGTCTTGTATAAATACTTTAAGCTAATCCACAACTCAAAATATAAAGTAAAAATATATTATGCAAACTACGGCTATCTCAGGGAGATAGTTGTCAATTTCATGAGTTGAAATCTGTCAATAAGGAGATAGTGTTAGACCTACATCATACAATTACGGTAATAGAAATTGCGACTGCATATCACAGGAGGTGCGTAAAAAATACTTACCCGATACAATGCTCTCAAACAAAAAAAAAAACCTAAAACCAAAATTAAATAATTGACTCAAAGCCTGATCCTGTTATTTTTATTGAGTTCAATACATGATCAAGGGTTCTAGTGCAAGCGTATGCGTTGGTTAGATTTTAAACAGGAGTAGGGGGGTGATGTATCGCTGAATACCTATAAAATACCCTGTCAGTATCCATGCTACTCCAGCTAGGGGGTTGGGTTGGGTTGGGTTTTCCAGCTCGTTTCGCTCGCACATTAAAGTGGTTATCAACGTGTCACGCCTATTTCCTAATCGGAAATATCAGGACTGTTTGATAGTTTTTCATTTGAAATTGGAAGCGAAAATCTCGGGTCAAGTAGTACTAAGTCTTTCGTTCAAAGAATTCTTATCCTCGACTAACAGCGCTAAGAATCTATTGCTATAATCTTGCACGCCTCCATCTAAAAACCACGGTGCCACCGTCCAAAAAAGTTTGGCTCGAATCCTTGATGACCCGCGAACTGAAATTCCTCTGTATTTCTACAAAAGCTGGACGGTTATTCTCTTTTTGTGTATTTTCTACATATGTATAGTTTTTTTTTTTCGCATTATACTATTTCATTTTTTTTTGTCTTGCTATTTTTGGACTCCAAAAATTTTAGTATCTATTAGTCATATCCGAACGATTGCAAGGTTGACCCGGCAGCTGGTGAATCACTGTGGCCGTCAAATACATTGCTTTTATCTGATGAATTTATTTCACTCATTTGGGTTCTCTCTATATACTTGTTCGCTGGCCTATAACCGTAGCATGTCGTATTTTTTCATCACAAATCTTGTCCTTCGTACTATGATCAAGATGTGCCAAATATTCTAGCGCCACCACTAAGCAGCCTCGCCGTTCATGCATGTTCAGCTACCTCTCACTACCGGGTGCCCTGCTCAAGCGAGCTAGCGAGGCGTAGAACAAACTGATAGAGGGGCAGCAGCGCATTTTCTCCGTATTGTTAGATCTTTCGCTCATAAAAGTCTTGGCGATCGGACCCTCGCGTTTTCGGTAGAGCTCAGAAAACACCATCTTCCAAGTGATTTTCTTGCTACAAACATGTCAGAAGAGGTACAGGCCCGGAATTTTGTTTTGACACAATGCAGCAAATCGGCCCGAGTAACGTGTGCAAAATATGCATGTTTGGCTCCTTGCCAATTTAACGGGGATGGTTGGGGACCACGAGGTTAAGCCTTAATTGCGACAGAAAATCTTGGTGGCTGATGTCGCAGAATTATTGAAACGGTGAGCATTTGATGAGTAAGTTAGTTTGGGCGACTTTTCGTCTCGCCGATTTGTTTGCATCTTGCCGCCGGGCCTCTATGTTGATCGACGACATATGGAAGGCTTAGTAATGTTGTCAGCGATATAATCGCTCAAATTGGTGGCTTGAAGTAGCCTAGAAGAAATATTATTACGCAAAACCATTTTAGTCCCGGATTACGGCTGCATGTGCTTTTAGGGAGCATGCAGTGAAATTGTACAATGTACATGAATTGCGCTATAAGGTCCTCAGTTCCAGAATCACATTGTACTGTGGTTCTGTTTGTATACCTGTGTAACAGACTAAACCTTAAATCGGGTGACTAAGCCGAAGCCGGCTCGCTATTTTGGCTGTAGTTCTCCAAATATCCCGGTCCGAGTTTTCAAGTCTGCAATACTGCTTTCTTTTATCTGATGACGTTTTTGGTTCGACTAAACATACCAACACCCGTATCTCGCAAATAATATTTGAACATGGCCCATGACTCTTATCAGTCACCCATCAAATTCTTTATCGAAGATCCTTGCATCAGCTCGCAAGCGCATCTGTACAAAGAACCTCATTGGATACCAAAACTTTAGATGTTTCATATTGTATACTATTATTAGGTTTAGTTCAAATACTACACCATGTAAATTACACGCTGGGCACAATAGTTCATACACATATACCTTGATTGCAATATTGGCCTTGTAAAAGCTGAAAAAAGTTGCACCCATCAAGTAATCCGCACAAGCGCATACACTTTCTAGGTGCATAAAATCTTGAGAATAATAGATTGGATCAAAGCGATGAAAAGTTTGCCATAGAATGATACTAGTATAATTCTAACAAAGACATAACTATACTTGACTCAGCGAATATCGAGATTCGATAAAAAGAACCAAACTTAATGATGGAAAGTGAAAAATCCGACACCATTGAGCTCGCGCAGTTTGAACAGACTTCAGACAACAATTCATCCTATGACGATGCTTTCAAATTTGTTAGAGAGAAAGATGGGTTAGAATTGGGTAGCAACTTGGATACATCAAGGGTTGTCACCAAGTTAGATTATAGACTCATGCCAATTCTTTGTGCAATCTACTTTCTTCAGTACTTGGATAAGTCCCTATTGAACTATGCTGCTGCTATGGGGATCAAGAAGAATTTACGAGGAAATGAATTTGCGAATCTCTCAACCATATTTTATGCTGCGTATATTTTTGGTGAGCCTTTCGTATCGTACTTTTTGCAGACGTTTCCGTTATCCAAAACGCTCGGCTTTTTGATTTTCGGATGGGGAGTGGTAGTCGCGTGCCACGCAGCATGTCATTCCTATGCTTCCCTAATGGTAGTTAGAACATTGTTGGGAATTTTCGAATCTTCATCGGCCATTGCCCTTATAACAATTAGTGGGATGTTCTATACTAAACCTCAGCAGGCTGGTAGAATGGGTATATGGTCGATAATGGCAGGTACGGCTACCATAGTGGGCGGATTGCTCTCGTTTGGATTCCAGCATGTACACTCCTCTAAGTTTGAATCATGGCAAATCTTGTTCTTATTCATGGGTATAATTACTAGTGCTTTTGGGGTGGTTGTAGCAGTTTATTTGCCGGACAGTGTCACATCCGCCAAATTTTTAGATGACAATGAAATAAGAGTGGTACTTGAGATGGTCAGGGTAAATCAAACTGGTACTATTAGTAAAAAATTCAAAAAAGAACATATTTATGAGCTATTATTCAAAGACAAATTGACGTGGCCGTTTTTCCTTTTGACTTTGGTATCGCAGATCATCACAGGATCGTTGGGTACATTTAGTGTGACGATAACTCTTTCATTTGGATTTGACAACTTGAAGTCTGCTTTGCTTCAATTGCCAGTCGGAGCATTGGTTATAATAATTATCACCACTGCTACACAGCTTGTGGCAAAATATGGTCATATTTCGTATATTATTGCATCGATGTTTGTTCCTTCAATCATTGGAGCTATTGTTTTGTTGGCAACAAACCTTTCAGACCACAAGGTGGGAAATTTAATGGGACTTTACTTATTGTACAGCGGATCTTCTTCAATCACTTTGATCTATGCATGGACGAGTGCCAATACCGCTGGAACCAGTAAAAAGATCTTTAGAAGTGCAATGACTATGGTAGCATTTTCTGTTGCATGTATAATAGGGCCACAGCTTTTTCAATCCTACTCTGCACCTGCTTATCGTCCTGCTAAGATTACCATTTTGGTTACACAAATAGCATGTATTCCATTAACGTTCTTGATAACTTACATTGCCCGCAACGAAAACCAAAAAAGAGCCTCAGAACCAAAAGAAGCTCCTCCTGTCAACTATGAGTTTCTCGACATGACCGATATTCAAAACAGAAACTTTGAGTACACTTATTGATAGAAGAATAATTTATAGATTTTTTTTTTTTCGCATAAAGGAATTTGACGCATAAAATAATTTCGCAGCCAAAAATTGGTCTGCTGAAAAAAAAGACTTAAAAGTCAATCAGATACCGATCAATTTAGGAACTGTGTTTAAATGTTTCAACTTTGCGGTTTGACAGCTCTACAGCTTTGCTTGGCGATTATAGCCTACCTGCAAGGTCTTTTGGTTCCTAGACAAATCCTGCAGGTAGCCTTGCCAGTACCATTTATTATACCGAGCATCTATACTTACAACCCAAACTCCATGTTCAAAGTGTATAATGAAGTAAACGACAAAATACGAGAGGTGGAAACTTTTGAAGAAGTCGGTCCATCCGATCTTATGAGATATGGAATTGTTAAGATAGCTAATACTAAATCGTTGATCATAAACAAAGCCTTTGCCGCGAACATTATGGATGAAAACTACAAACCAGAAATTAGATCTAGTGTCCGAAGCAAGGCACAAATCAAGACACATGAGTTTTATGAGCTAAGTTTTGAAGACGCATGCTATGAAGAGGACGAAGGTGAGTGGGCTGGCTTGGGACCTTGTCATGAAAATTGGGCTTCTGGTACGGTATCGTACTCACAGGGCTGGACTGTTGGTGTCACGACCGACTTTGGGGTGGATGGAACGCTTAATCTTGGCCTCATAACCACTCCTTCCGGAAAGATTGGGTTTTCGCTCGAGAAAACAACTAGTGGATCGATAAGCTGCGATCTACCCGTCAATGGAACACTCCAGCTTCAGATAAAAGTGGGTTCGACCAAAATTCTGCAAGTAAAAAGACGTTCCATAAATGTGAAAAGTGACTACGCGTATACCAATGGCATATTTGCATCATTAGATGTAGGCCCATACGAAGTGGTCGAACCATACGTGTTGCCTACCAAAAATAATATCCAAACAGCCTGCGTTACAAACCCAGACTATCTTAAGTGTTGAGTCATTAGTTTAGCATATATTTTTCATTCAAGTGCGCTAATCATCACTTCTCTGAACTAATCTTAAAATATAGAAGAACAAATTGACCAAATCCAAGTAAAGCTTGATGGTACAAATAATCTCGTCTTCCAAATGGGCGGTTGTCAACATAAGCTGAGTGTCTACTACGATGTATGCACTGAATATAAGTGCACCAATACCCGCGTATGCCAATTCGACAAATTCAGACTGGCCAGGAAAGAAAACCAGAATAAAACCCCACCCTATGAGGCCCCACAAAGACATGCCCAAAATACCTTGCCAGCTAGTGAAATCATACTTTGATTGGAACGCAAAAGCAGTCAATCCGATAAATATAATCGCGGTAAGCGCAACAGCCTTGATAACGGCCTCGGTTTCGACCAAGGAACAACTCAACCCGATGCCGTAAGCTTCAAATACAGTGAAACCCGCGAGCAAAAATAAATTTGTTGGATAAGTGCGAGCCTTTAAATGTGCACCAATCATAAACCCAATGCTACCTATTAATGAAACTACAAATAACCACATATTATTAAGACACCATGTTTGAATAGTACCATTGGATCTGATGATAAACCCAACCAATACAGTGGCAAGAATTTGTGCAGTAAGCAACGAGTACACTTTTCTCACAAACATCTGTCTAACAGGAAGTTCACAAGATGCCACATTGACTGAATACTTGAAGTCGTCTGGCACGTTGTCGCCATCAGTTCTGGGGGTATCGTATGAGGGAGGTGGTGGGGCCGAAGGGCCCGTTTCAAAGTTCTCTACTGGAGGCTCCGAAGGTAAAACGTCGTATTTCTGACTCATTTAGCAAATTGGTCCAGTGATAAAGTGCTCTGCTTGATGGATGCTGCCAGGGAGTTTCTTTATCCTGGCTCGTTGCGACAGAAATACGTTGTCACGTGATCCGCGTGGTCACTCGATAATTTTGGGGGGCGTGGGTCAAATAGGCCAAGGTGGGCTGCAAAACACGGTGTTGGTTGCCAGACGGTACCGACATATCACTAAACTCGAGTGAGGCTGTGCGAATACATCTTGACAGACCAAAAAAATCTCTCGCATCAAAAGATAAGGGTATTACGATCCCAAAGGGCGGAGCGCCTATTAAGAGCACCCGCCTAGGCAAACAGAGTACATAAATTTCAATACAGTAGAGGCATTTAAGTTTGCGAGCCCCCTTCTAGAAGTTTAGTGGTTAAGCTACAAACCGGCTCAGCGTCACCAATGTCGGGATAATATGATGGCTGATTAACTAATAAACTGCAATATGAATAAATTAGTATATCAGACACGCCCGTACAAAATACTAATCGATGGCTTTGCGGTATTTTGCGCATCTAAGTTTAGAAACTATGAGATATATACCGCTGAAATGATTGTTTAAAGTCACTTGAGCCACCAGTGCATCAGAATTGGGAATAGTATCAAGGTATGCGTATGCACGATTGTACCGCAGCCAACATTTGTCTCCAATGATAATTGTAGCTAAGGCTACTTTATGCGGCTTCCAGTAGTTTAACTTTATTTAAGCAATTCTCCTAGCTTTATTAGAATGGTTTTCACCTCCCCGTCAACTCTACTTTCATTCCCCTCTAGGGGGGCAAATTGCACCTTACATCAAAGCTCGCGTAATTGTACCCCTCCCCCGGTCATTTTTAAATGAATGATCAGTTATGCAGGCCCACAAAACGAACAAGACGTTGTACGCGTGTGCAACGCGGGCTATTGTTCAAAAACGAGATTATAGAGCCGGGAGCCACAGCAGGTCGGAAGTACATTAACAGGAGTTGTACATCCACGTCAAAAAAGCAGGACTGAATCGATTGAACCAAGGTTTCCGTACTCGGTTTTATGCAAATGCATACATGTATTATCTATAATTCTATAAGTCATTAACCATCATTACTAAAGCGCCTGAATTTAAATTTCTTCACATTTTTGAGTTTCATTTGATCCACATTAGACTTGAAGGAATCCATAATCAGGCCAATGGAAGATCCCCGACTAGTGGGGCTTGAAACTTCGCTGTTGGGGTTTGATGCGCTTGATACACTGTTTTTCGTATATGTGGGGGAAAACACCCCTTGCTCCATAATATCACTGCCCCTTCCGAAGTAGTCGGCAGTGGTGCTGTTGCTTCTTTTATTGCAGTCTCTTCCTAGCGTAATTGTGTCCGGGGATATTATCTCGGATCTCCGTCTATAGACCACTGATCCTGAACTTGGCGACGCCGGCGACGCCAATTGTTCACTCGCGAGTTTGTTTCGCACATGTCTCAAAAATTCGTTATACAAGTTAAAGAGAGTATCATCATAAATGATTCTTTTACATCTCTCGACAGCGCTCATATCGGGACATTTCTCTGCAATAAGTCTCTTTTTGATATTTTGTGGTAAATTGATTTCGCTATTTGCCTCCGGCATCAAAAAGGTCGATTGGATTTCTCGCCAGGATGTGGTGGTTGGGTTTTCCATAAATCGGTTGAGGTCTACGACAAACTGCAAATTTTCTAGGCAATGCACGTTTTCTAGATATTCTACAAAGTTGTCTCTGTTATAATATGCGTCTGGGTGGGTGGTATTTGTGAGGAGTTCGTCAAGTGTGGGGATAAAATGCGTGGTCTGGTGCGTGTTGATCCTGTAATTAAGTATTGCAGCGGATTCTGCATAAGAATCCGTAGTGTTCATATTGAATGAGTATGAGTTTGATAAGTACTAATGTGAGTTTTACTTGCGCTAGACTAGCGAAAGTCTTGTACTGATTATTGGATTCTTGGATATATCGATCAAATTATAATTCTCTAGGTTGGATGCTTCCAGCTGTAGAGCTAAGGAATAGATATGGTATGTAAACTAAATTCTATGGTATGACTTGAATTTGTTTATTTTCTTAAAGTGACAGGAATAAGGTGGCTCTATGTATATATATATATATATACCTATATATTAAATAAACATTTAAGTTGGAGATAAATTTTCTAGGGATCCTGAGAGACACAAACAATTAGGAGGGGATACCTGCAAGCCGTTAAATTGATTATGCGCACAATTTGGGACCGTGCCCCTATCCAGCATTGCGCATCCTATTCGGATCGTAACGGTTTTTCTTTTCAAAAAAAATATAATCGCGGGACAAAAATAAAAGTTCTATTGATGTTACATCCGGGTCTCGTTCTACTACTTTGTTATATGAGCTGTTAGTATGGAACCACGATTTTGACAGACGAGAATCATCTGGTCTCGGATATATATTTTTTTACTAGAAATCTGACGCAACTCGAAGCTATCAATCTCCGTTTATAGCTACCTCAATCTAAATTCTCGGGAAACTCGACAATTGTTGCCTGCATTAACCAAAAAGGCTTAGTCAATTTGGTCTGTAGTCTATCGCCAGGTGGTCTGATGTTGACGGTTGTTCGGGTCGCCTCAACCGTCACAACTTGAAGATTTAATTATCGTTTTATTATGCCAATTGAACATAGTACGCTTGCATGCTGCTTCAGAAAACTTTGCGAATTTCGGTTTATTGAAGTTGTACTATCTGGCCTTAGATTGCTATAAGCGATCATGACGTCAAGCACGTTATTGTGCGAGAAATACAATTTCTATTGCGAATCGGATTTTTGTAAATACCTTATAGAAGTTAAGGAACTCACAATAGAAACGGTTTCATCGATTGGGATAAGATAATAATCACGATTCTCCTTGTCTGACAATAACCCACGATGTTGTAGTTGACAAACTAGAAATTTACTATTGTGGGACTAAGATTTGCGACTCTGGGTTTTTGTGCGAGGTCCGATCCGATCCGATTGATCGAGACTACAATACTTGTGATCATAAAATTGCAAATGTAATCCATCCCGCAATATTTTTACTCCAAGAATTTTTCTACAGTAAAACTGTGTTCACGGTTGGCCCATAATCTCGGCTGTATCCTATTACGTGGGTACTCTTTTATTATTGATCCAGTGATTCAATTATATGTGACTTTGGTGCACGGGCATATAACTCCATGATACCGAATCTTAGTTTCCGTTCTCGCTATGCACAAATTCTTGTGAAATTTCATGTGCTTGGCTGTGCATTATGTATTGACTAAATGTGTCTAAAGTCCGAGCTGCCAGGAGAAAAAGAGCTACGAATGATTCCTGAGGTTGCTATGCAAGCAATCTCTGATAAAAAAAGGTATTAAAGGTGTTTTCACACCCGGGGTATGAAGGTGTTCGACCAAATTGTATTACTGTTTCTGCGTTACCCCTCGTAAACAAGCATTCGCTGGAGGCACATATGTGCCCCACCATGCAGTAGAGCAACTCAATTATGGTCGAAATCTCGTAATCTATTTTGTGTCATAAACTTTGTCAAACCCTCAAATTAAATCGAGAACTAATTTCCAAACTGCAATTTATCCGATTGTGATAGACATCCCCCGTGCTACTATATTATTCACTACTATTGTTGGCCAAGAAAAAAGAGCCAAAAATGAAACACAAAGATGTGATGAGTTCAAATAGTATTTTCATAACATTGCATCTTAATAAAGTCGCAAAGAGATGTACAGAGTGGTTTTGCCCCACAACTGTTGATTACAGTTCTTCTAATGAAGGATGTTAAACCTTGACTCAAAAAAAGTAGCATAATTAAAAAAAGCCCTTGGATTATGTCTTGGCGCTTTTCTTAAACGGGCAACTGCGCATATTAGACAGGAACTGCGTGTGGTAGCGCTTGATCTCCACTTGCTTCATTGCAGCCACCAATTTTGGAAATTCAACTCAAGCGAAGCGATAAGTAGATCATATCGTACTGGTCTTTCAAAAATCTCTATATAAATCAAGTTTATACTTGAAAGGTGAATTGTGGAATCAAGTAAGAATATGGACTCGCAATCATCTTCCATCAATCCAGGATATATTTCTCTCAACTTTACTGTGTTGGGTGAGACACAAACCTTGACCTTTGCTGCTTTAGACAAGTACCAACATGACACTATCGGAAAAGCGATCATCAGCGGTTGCACCATAGGATCATGTGGAGTTCTTACGCTCATCTTGCTCATGTTAAACGCCCGCAAAAAGAAAACTCCCATATTCTTCCTAAATATGGCTACTTTGGCATGCGCCATTATCAAATCTTCGCTTTACTTGGGCTATTTACTAGGACCGTTGTCATCTCCCTCCTTTGGATTTACCGGCTTGATCGATAAATCTTCAACAGGAAGTTATCACACCAGTATTGCTACAAATTCGTTTCAGGTTATACTCGTGTTTCTAATCGAGTGCTCAATGACATATCAAATCTTTATCATTTTACGCTCGCCTGAGGTACAGTTGTTGGGTTATATCTTGACAGCTGCAGTCGGCACCCTAGGGTGCGCGGTTGTAGGATTTTACATCAATAGTGCTGTTGCAACTGCAAAAATATATCACAGCATATATGCAGGTACAGCCATACCGATATCAGTTCAATCAGGCTGGATCACTAGCATTCCGGCAACGTTGTTTGCAGCTTCGGTCAACATCTTGAGTATATTGCTTGTTTTGAAGTTGGGATTTGCTATAAAAACCAGAAGGTTTTTGGGTTTGAAGCAGTTTGGAAGTTTCCACATACTTTTGATTATGGCTACCCAAACACTTGTTATACCTTCGGTCATCATGATAGTGCAGTATAGATATTTCGAATTGTCAACATCCACCCTTGTTTCTGTGGCTGATCTCTTTGTGATTCTTTCCCTACCATTATCTTCAACTTGGGCACTGGCTGCAAATAACGAGCCTCGACTTCCGGCTCAGTATAATTTCAAGAGATGGGATTCAAGCACCAACCTGGAATCGAGCGGTGATGAAGGCCAGACTTTGACCAATTATGCATTCAGTCCAAGTAAGCTCATGCGCTCATTTTCAAAGCAATCTTCAGGTACAGAGAAAACGGCTTTTCCTCAAAGTCCTGACACTGTCAAATCAGACTTGCCTCCAGATATCGAAGAGTTGATAAATGGAGAGTTTTCGAACCACAAATTCAACCAAAACGCACACTATCTTACAATTGGAACTCCAACTGAGAGTACCCATCGTTCGCAAAGTAGTCAGGATATTAATCCTGACGATTTCGTTGCGGTCACCACGCTTCACGTTAAATAGAAGGTAGATAACTCTAATAAATATTATATGCTGAGATAAAAGTCGACTATAATCAGGGATACGTTTCCCGAATTTACTCTGACAAATTCAGCGCATTGCAACAAATGAGACAGCTTATTAAAACAGAAAGAAGTATTTGAAAATCTCAACGCAATTACAGCATGCTTTCTTGCAGATGGATGGGTAGCAAAAAAGATCGAAAAAAAAAATTTGCCGGTCCCAGGAATCGAACCTGGGTTTGTTCGGCCACAACGAACTGTACTAACCACTATACGAGACCGGCATTTCTGAAAGGGAAACCGCTTTGTGCATTTAAGTCTGTAGGTGATATTAATATAGAATACTATCACGTTACAAGAAGCTAATACTTTTTGGGATTATTCGTACTATATCCAAATTGAGGCAATGTACCTTTTCAAACCAGGAGAATTGGCTGAGACGTGCTTGAAATACCGTCTGTAAAGGTTGCACAAAAAGATCTGAATTTTAAATTTTCGTTGCATCACTAAATTTTACAACGAGATGCCCGTACATAAGTATGCAAAAAAAAGAAAGAATGATTCCGCCCAGGATCGAACTGGGGACGTTCTGCGTGTTAAGCAGATG
>JAJMBY010000058.1:0-52139 GCA_030585145.1 Suhomyces faveliae | reverse complement strand
ACGGTAGAACCTTGTCTGACTACAATATCCAAAAGGAATCTACCCTTCACTTGGTCTTAAGATTAAGAGGTGGTAACTAAATACTAAAAATTTTTAATCAGTCCAGTCATTCGGATATTAGCTACTAATAAAATTCAATATACATGGAACTGTTTAATAGAATTGTAGTATAGGCTGTGGATGGGATGGTCTTCAACATGCAATTTATTTTGGTCCCACGTGTAGTAGGCCTCCAGTTCGGCTTGAAAAGATAGAATGCGATTAGCTTGAAATTGCATCTGTATGATCCACAACAATGCAGTAGTCGTACTAAATCATCCGAATGTTAAATACTACACCCAGCTAAATGATTATCGAATCATGCAAATTATCGTACAAATTATCGTACAAATTCAGCATTTTGTCAACTGGTGTACCAATAAATTTTCTCTACGCATGCGATTCGCAGCCAAAATCAAAATAAATTTTATACAATTAAAACAATTATTTCTTCTTCAGGTAGTACCTTTGATTTGAAGTGGAATCGCTATGTGAATACTCGTGTGTTTTGCGCGCTAATTGATTTCTTACCTCTGTGTTCTCAATTTCATTTATTATTATCAATTTACGAAGATACGTTTTGAAAGTACTAAATTCAACATTTTTCTGGATTTCTTCCAAAAATCGTCAAAAAAGAAGACAGAAATATTATATACGAAGCATCTTTTAGGCTAGATCACAAACAGCAAGTCATACCCCTGTCATTATAAATGCATTGGTGCTAAGCAGGCTCACTATAATTATGTGTGCGTACTTATTGCTTATACAAGTCTAATTATTACAAGTCTAATTAAATTATTTTTTACTCACTATACATTCGATTGATCCATTGGTATTTGATCTAGTCAAAACCTCTTGCCAATTCTGTTTTAACGACACTTGAAGTTTCAGACGCACCATAATTTTGGAAAACGTCCAAAATTTCTTGCCTTTCCCGCTCAAGTGACAATATTTTTAACACCTTGGTTAGTCTACTCGACATTCTAATAAATTGTATCTTGACGTTTTCAATATTGTTAGAAGCAAGGCACTGCGAAGATAAATGAGTCCAGTTCTTGAGTAGAATGTCGATTTCCGCCTTTGTCAAGTATAATTTATGCTCATCAAAATCCAAAAATTGACCAAGTACTCTACTAATAGCTTCTGAAATTGTGATTCTAGATCTCCAAGTATTTTCAATGATTTTGGAGTGGAATATCTGTATGGTTTGGTCAAAAATAAATGAATACAATTCGTGACTGAAATTGCCCTGGTCAATGTAAAAGCTACTGACCATATTTTTCACAAAATCTAATTTCTTCTCTTCCAAGTCAATATTCAATTTGCTGGAAATTTTGGATTTCAAATCAATATCCATACCATCGAAATCATCATCGTCCGAACCGTCTCCTCCTAAGGAGTCTCCAACATCTCCTAATTGATCTTTATAGAATTTATCATCAAGCATTTTACTCATTACTTCAATGTAAGTTTCAATAACATCATTATTATGGAAATGATGAATATAATCCCCCACCAATTTGACGCATTTCTTCTGGTACAGCTTGTTACGTCTTTTGATTTCGGTGGTAACCACTTTGTTTATTTGACTTTCCAAATTTTGATCTTGTTCAAGTTTGCTTGAAAGCAATTCTTTTGAATTGATCGAAAACTTGATTAACGCTTCAAGCACTAGCTCTTTTCCATCCCATGATTTCCCTCTATTAGCTTCTATTAATAAACCGATCAATTCTTCGCTACCATCAACGGACTTATCACTCATATTAATAATTGCTTTCGATAAGATTTTCCTGATTTCGAATCTCGAAGATCCAATATACTTTCTAATGAAGGTCATGATTTCTTCAAAGTACAACTTTACCCCGTAATTGCTTCCTGTAGTATTTTCTACCCATTCTCTCTCGAAATTCTTTCTAACCAGCTTTATTTCGTCGAATTTACCGATGTAAGCTAAAGGTAAGAATGCACTGGCAACAGAATCAAATCTATCGCCCGAATATTTGGACACATATTCACTAGCAATAGATGCAGTTTCTCTACTTCTCTGGTCTTCCCCTTCAAAGTAAAGTACACCAATATGCTTGGAATACGCGATGATAGCATCAACTGAACAGATCTTGCACAAGTATCCGGCACTGGATGCGTAAGATGACACTACAGTGTCGTTTTTGTCATTGAATTGATTGATACTCAACTTTAACAACCGATCACTGTAACTTTTGAGTAAATCGTTGTGGCTGTTTATTAAGTCAATAATGACTTTAGATCCACATACTTTGGATGGTAGCCCAACGGAAGATTTTATAGCAGACTCTAAGCGTTTTATGACTTCTTCGATGATACTTGAATCAATTTGACCAAGTAATTTAGTTATTATGTCCATCATAGGGGATCTTCCTAAACTATGAAGTCTTTGGGCATCAAGATCGTTTTGCTTAAAGTTATACTTATCAGCATTGAGAATTAAATAGTTGACTGCCTCTGGTTCGAGCGAGGACATCAAAACAATAAATTGTCCCGTCAATTCCGGAATGAATGGTTTAAGGGTCCTAGAATTTGTTTCACAGATCTTCAAAATAGTTTCGAGTGAGAAGTTTTTGACATCTTCAGAATCATTCAAGAGCCCTTTGGAACCCAAAAGAAAAGGAATAAGATCCCCTAGAACAGAAGAAGCTCGAGTGTTCTTCTTAATGGCATTTGCGTCAGTATCTTTTGATTTCGAGTCTGTTCCAGTACCTATCATTCTGATTAAATTTGTGGTTAAAACCTTGCTCAACTTGACACTTTCTTTACGAACACTTTCCTTAATATCATCCATGACTCTGAAACTCATATTCCAGATTTTTTCAAGCTTCTGTTCATAACGATCTTCGTTAATCAACATCAAAAGATCAGATAATGCGGTAGTGGATGCTTGTCTTACTCTCCATTCTTTGGTGCTCATTCCCTTCATGAGTTCATCAAAAATGATGTCGAAGTTATCATTGATTACTTTTGACGAATCTTTGAATAAACTATTCCAAATTTCGTTCATAGATTGCTGAACCGAGGGCGACGGATCGTATTTGTACCTGAATAACTTAGGAATCAACCTTGAGGACAAAGTTTTATTAGAAGCAAGCAACTGGTCCAAAGTCGATTTCGACAAAATGGATCCCAATCCAAAAGCCATACCTTTTCTAGAAGACCAAAGTGTCGAGGTTTTTGCCAAGGACATGAACTTATAGACCAAACTAGGATCACCAATGTCTGATGCCAAATTGAGAACATCTTTGTAAGTAGAAACAGAAGAGTCACCAACCTTGAAGATATTTTCATCAAAGAGTTCTGTCTCATGGTCTACTGATCCGGCAGAAATTTGACTGGTAGTATTTGTATCAGTAAATGATTGCAACAATCCTTTGACAAGTGTTTCCTTCAAGCTAGCATCTCCCATTTCATAAACGATACTCAAACCTCGCGAGGCAGACTCTTGAATTAATTCATCTTTATCTCCCAAAAATCTCATGAACGATACGTGTGCTTCAGCGGACTTATCGCGAACCACCTGCAAATGCCCACAGTACTGAACTATAGAAAGAAGCCAAATACACGCAGACTTCCGAAGAGAGGGCTTGGTATTGGCACAAGCTTTCAACACAAGATTGAGAATGATTGGTAATCTTGTAAGATTTTTATGAACGTACGCGATATCTTCACCTTGAATATCATTTTGTCTTTCAAGAAGCTTAGAATCCCATCCTGAGATCATTATCACGAAAGCCTCCCCACTAGTGAACGTGAACTCCACTTGTCTCAATACATGAGTGTCATAGATCATCTGTTCAATAGGGCTGATTTCATTGCTGTTTGCAGAGCTTGCTTCAGGTTCCTTACTGCTATCGATAGCAAGAGTCAAAGAGGCCAATGTCAAAATAGATTTTTCATCACATTTTTTAGCCTTAACTTTTATCTCATCAATGAACTTGTTGATATAATCTCTCATTCCAGCATTCAAGACTGGGCCCAACACTCCAAAGATGGACAATTGAGTGATGCAATCCAATGCTACTCCGTAAAAGCTGGAATCTTTGATCTTTGTTAATAAAACATCACAGTATGAAGATAAGAATTTATAGGAGATAACATTGCCTCTTTTTCTGAGAACCAACCTGGATAATAGATACCCAATAGATAGTAATTTACCACGCAATTTATACGGCAAAATGTTCTCAAACGATTTTGGATCCAATACTTGACAAATAACCGAGTCCTCAAAAAATGGATGACTGCCAATAATACCATAGGCTTTTGCGATATGTGCAACAGAAGTATCGTTTAAACTCTTCTGACTTAATAGTTCGGTCAATCTCGGAACCAAAGGGTTCAATTCTTGAATCACTGTTGTAGGAGATAATGCAAGGAGCTTGGAAAATGTATCACCATAGGTCACACTACTTGAAACGTTAATATCACTATACTGGCCATAAAGAGAGTTGAAAATAATATTCAAATAGGCCGTGAATGAGTTTGTCGATAAGGATGATTCCGAATCTTCCACCATCAAGTCGCCATCACTGTCTTTGCGAGTAAGTACAGTTTTGAATTTATCTTCATTTGTGAGCTCTTTGATCAATAAATCTCTGACCTTTTCATCAACCTCCAACGCCTTTTCAAGTCTTACTTCCCATTCTTTATCAACCACTATGACGGTATTTTGGCCGCTAACAGCTTGCATGACCAAGACCTTCAAGGCGAACTGAATAGCTGTGGATATGCTTTTGAAATTTGAGTTTTCCAGATCTTCGACTCTTTTGACCTCGTTGTATAATTGACGAAGAAAATCGTTGAACTTTGGGAATTTCACATCCGATTCGTCTCCTAATTGAGAAGTACTCCGAAATTCAGAAGTGTTTGACGACTGCAATTGGTAGAACCAGTATGGATGCAATCCCTTGATTGCTTCTTCAACTGTATCTGAGCGGTTTTCTTTGCTCGTTCCCAAAACACACAATAGACGTACCTCAGAATCCTCGAATGGAAACGCACTGTTCAAGTACTTCACTGATATATAGCGACATGAATGCAAGTTCTCGTTCTCAGACATTTGTTGGCTATCTTTTGTCAAGTAACTTCTACAAATTCT
The DNA here is from genome assembly GCA_030585145.1 of Suhomyces faveliae. Taxonomy (NCBI): domain Eukaryota; kingdom Fungi; phylum Ascomycota; class Pichiomycetes; order Serinales; family Debaryomycetaceae; genus Suhomyces; species Suhomyces faveliae. Next base: position 46,975 of record JAJMBY010000058.1, on the reverse strand, counting down.
CTTTAATTCGAGCTTGACTGAATCAGAAACTTTTGGTAGATGAACAGTCAAATTTGAAAGTGAATCTTGCACCGTCGATCTTAATTCAGATGCTTCGCCTTCGAGTGACTGAAACAAAAACTCAACATGTGTTACATCATTAGCAATCAAGTCCAAATTCGATCTTAAAATGTTTCCTAATGCCTCGTATTGCATCAGTCGCTGACTTATACTGTTGCCAAAGTTTTTAATGTTTGCCATATTCATTTGAGGCCAGCCTTCATTCACAAGATTTTCACGAAGCTTCGAAACCATGGATTTGTTGAAGTCGTGCAATACTTGGGTGGAAGAATCGGAAAACTTGGATTCATTTATACTGATCCATTTGATGAGTTGTACTGCACCTTGTTTTAATCTCGTATAGTCAGAAGAGAGACCCAAAGAAGCAATATCAGAAATGTATGGTTTGTTGCAAATGATGTGACTTTTGTTGAAAACTTGAATTATTCTTTCTTGTAATTGTGAGCCCACTGGTGGAGTTAATGTGATATTTGGTTCTGTTGTTCCAGTAGTCTCAGCAGATTCTAACTCGCTCAAAGTATGCGGTGGTTCAGGAACCTTGATCTGTCCATTTAATTGGCCAACAAACAATTTCGCCAATGTTTCGATATACGTATGATTTTCTACGTCTGAATTTATTTTCTTCAACAAGATTTCGTTTGGATCTTTGATTGCGGAAGATCCATCTACTGATGCAATCAACAATGGTATTGCTAAACTTTGCTGCTTAAAGCCCGATTTTAAAAAGTTAAGTAACGATACTTTGACGGCGTAAATCTCTTGGTTGGTTTTGAAAGCGACCCCGGCGTCTCGGGTGAAAAAAAGGTTATCTTGAATGCTCAAACCAGGAGTTGCAATCGCTCCACTATTTGGCTGTATTAAAAGAAACTTGGATATGACCTTAGATAAGAACTCTTCGTCATCGGGGCGTACATCGAACCCCAAATACTGGGGCAATTCTTCTTCTTCTTTAGAACCTCTTGCAGGAGCTTTCCAAAATGCCAATAATCTGTATAATACATTAAAGAGTCTAGCCGAAACCAGTCTGGGATACTGACTGATATTTTCAATGACTTTTGGTACCAAATCTCTCATTTCAGACTCGTCAAGTCTGTCGAGACCCTTTGATATAAAAAGCAACGAGTAAAGAACGGCCGAAGTGGCATCGGAACCTTGATTTACCTTTGGATCTTTCACTTGTTTTAAGAGCGCTTCAATTGGTAATTTGATGGATCTGGCTGCCGAAATTCTGGGAATCAAATTTTGAATGAGCTTGAGAATTGCATTTCGGACGGCAGCATGTGGACTCGTAAGCTTCAATAGTAATGGTGCCAAATACACATTCAATGAATTTTCCAACTGTGAGTCCGATTCAGCTAAAGCGATCCGAAGCTCAACTTTGCTGATCAAAGATAATTCCGCTTCGCTCATTATGGGGCTGAGAAGTAAATTGAGCGACGAAGTGAGGAATTGACTTATTAGTGACTTATTATTCGAGTTCTTTTGGAGGCAAAAAGGTTATGGCTCGAGGGCAAATAGTAGGTCGTGCGAGCTTACCAGTTTAGGCTTTATCACCAAAAAAGCTGCAAATGGATACTAAAGAAAACCTACAATGTAGTAATATCGTGATTTATTAACCCTATTAAACGTATTTCTATTTGGTTATTTGAGTTCTCTATAGAGTGATCGAGTCTATTTAGTTCTATTTAAGTGTTTTTGTACTCTCTCAAGATGACAGGAACCGAAGATGGAGGCAAGGCACCCAACTCGGTAACGATCTTCTTAATATATTCCGGAGGAGTCAAATCGTACATGATGTTAAGGATATTTAAATGAGGAATGTTTTCCCAGTCCTTTAATGGTGACTCTCTGACGTCGTCTTTTGGATTTTCAAGCAATTGAGTATTCTTTCTGTCTTTGGTGTTCCCGTTATCGGTCTTGCTCTTCTGGTCCTGTTCACACAGTTTGATAAATTGTTCCAAGGCAAAAGACTTCTTTTGTGGAGGTTTCTTGGAATCGAAATCTTGGATCAAATCCTCACAATCAGCCAATTCGTTGTTGGTGACAGAGTCCAATTGCACTTTGTCAGAAAACTTGATGGACTCACAACATGTCAAGACGGGAATATTTCTGGTATGGCACATCATAGCTATCAACCCGGTACCAACACGCGAGTACAATCTACCGTTGGACAACATGGCATGAGCACCCAAAAAGGCGCAGTCGACATCCTTGAGAATAGTCGAAGAAAGCGAGTTGATAAGTACATAAGTAACTTTGATATTTTCTTTGGTGATTGAAGGACCCAACGAGTCGACCTCAGCATCCCCTTCATTGGTATCTTTGCTCATGACAGAAGAAGCGTCACACTCTGTTTGTGGCTTGGTATGGTAAGAGTTTACCAAGTTGCTTATCAACTTCTTACCTTCGAACAATGGTCTTGAGTCCACCACAATCAAATTGAACTTTTTGTTTTGTTCCAAAACACAAAACTTGAACAAGTTTTCCAACACATGCGAGTGTCCGTATGTAAGAATAGTCGACCCGTTAGTAATATGCTTGGATGCATACTCTATTATTAATTGGTCACTTAAGTCAATCTTGTCTCTGATAAAGTCATCGATGCTTTGGCACAAAATCTCCTTGGCCCGTGGATCAGTGGTGTCGATGGATATGTGGGATATCTCTTGTTTGAGCCATCTGATGGCATTTCCCATAGAAATGGATAATGGGCGGGCTGTCTTCAAGTATTCAATCTGATGGGATAAGTGTCCCGTCAAATGTCTGGTCAAGGTGGTGTTTGCAGGTGTGCGGTAATCTTGAATGACCACCTTGAAAACTTCCATCATACTTCTTAATCTTGGTATGGAACCAACAATTTTGTAGTTGGAGTACTTCAACGTCAACGAAAGTATAGACGGATGGACAATGTGCGATATGGAAGGTGATGATGCATTTCTTTGTTCTCTAGTTTCCAAGTGACTGAACAAATTAGGCACCATCTTTCTAGCACCACTGTCCTTGATCAAGGTTTGGTTCAATTGTTTTTTCAAGTTGCTGTTGGTAGCTGTCTGTATCTGCTGCTTTTTCTCCATCTTTTGTTTGGCAAGTTCCTCCTGTTGTTCAGGAGTGATCCCACTGGCTTCCTTCTGGGCTGCTCTCTTGGCAGCCTTTTCCCTCTTTTTCATTTCCTTGATTTCCTTATTGGAAAGTTTTGATTCTCCAGCCACGGCTACATCATCTTTGCTGGGTGGAGCTGCCTTTGCTTGTGATTTCTCTTCACTCATCTTGCTAGCTTTGATCTTATAAACCATTTCGATATATCAAAAAATTGATCGATGGTCGCGTCGTGCGCGCACCACCAGACCCTCTAATTCTTACTACTTGCCCTAAATCATCCTTAATACACTTACTTATTCTTAGCTCTTTTTCTACTCTACCTATGGCTGGTTCAGTTATCTTTGGTATTATACTCTTATTCTACAAACTTGGTATCTGATATATTTAATATTTTTTTGTCTACTGACTCTCGGACAATTCACCAAATGTTCCTCTTTTTTTGGTGGTATCGTAAAGTCTAACAATCTTCTCTTGGTTTTGGTTCTCGACCTGGGAGAAAGCAAAACCTCTTTGTTTCTTTATTCTTTGGACTTGTCTGACTTTTCTAATGGCTCTTTGGAATAGCTCCATTCTAGGTCTATGATCTTGAATATTGTATTTCTGTATTTCTTGAACGTAATGGTAACTTTCCGGGTTGTATCTTCTCTTGAAATATTTCCAACAGAAATCACGCAACAAACACAAGACACTCACTCCGAAGACCATGGACCAGAAAGTAAGACTTGGATAAGTGGCTTTCAAGACTCCACGGTACTCCTGTGAAAAGTTGATCAATGGGGCGACGGTGGCATAGAATGGGTACCAGCACAACCAAAGCAAAAATGAGCCGGGAATTGCAATCAAGGTGAATTTGGTCCACATGGTGACCACCAAACCTGCCTTACCCAAAGCTGTTAAGGTACAGGTGGTGTAAACAGCAGTACCCCACGACCAGTTATTGACCAACAAACCGCCCGAGGTAGCGTCCATGTATCTGTAAATGAACATTGAGCAGACGAAAATGACTCCCGAGTGATAGAACCCGTTAATAATCCAACTCCAAAAAATTGGCACATTGAAAAACTTCTTTTGTTGTCCCAATTGGTACAACTGTGGGTAACGGTCGAGTAATCTAGCACTAACGAACTGGTCAAATACACCCAATACGAAGGGAGGCAAAACAGTGAACATGACATTGTAAAGCGTAAGAGTCCAAGACTCAATAATGGACTGACCCGAAAAGCAATTGGCAAACACAAACCAAAACTGGGTCATGTACAAGGTGATATTTTTGTAGAACGAATACAAAATAGCATTGGAAATACGTTGGTAGCACCATGCACCGTGAACCAATAACAACTTTCTCAAGTACTTGAACTGCCCGATGGAAACATCCGCACTTCTAGCTGCTTGCATACCTTCCTGTCCACTTATACCAACACCGACATGGGCCGCCTGGATCATGGAAACATCGTTGGCACCGTCCCCAATGGCAAGTAACAATGAACCTTTCTTTTTCCGCTTAACCATCTTGACAACCAATGCTTTCTGTAACGGAGACACACGGCAACAAACCACCGCCTTACATCTGGTACCCAATTGGATAAACAAGTCTTCTAATTCAGGCTCCAAGGCGAATGACAACGAGTGCCCATCAATGACTAGTGCCAAAGTCGAATCTAACGATCCGTCCTCGACATCGAACTGATGGTCTTGGATAGCCGCGAGCTTTTCCTCCAAATTCAACCTCGTATCTTCCTTTGTCTCTTCGTTGATGATCAAAAGATTCATATCTTCACTTAACAATTTACAAGACATTCCGATATTAATGGCAGTTTCTTGTCTATCACCAGTCAATACCCAGATTTTGATTCCGGCGGTTTGCAAGGTATGGATAGTTTCAGGCACTCCATCTTGCAATTTGTCCTCGATAGCTGTTGCACCCAATAAGAATAACCCTCTTTCAATTTCCTCAGCGACATCATCCAACATCTGGCCACGGTTATTGAGCGATGTTGAAGCTTCATAGTACTTTGCAGACCATGCAGCATACTCTTCATCGGGAATAATTCTGGAAGCGATACATAAAGTTCTCAATCCGGACACGGCAAATTCTTCCAAATGACGTAAAGTAGAATTGACGAATGGTTGTACTTCGTCTTGAGATAAACGTTCCAATATAACAGTGTCGGCACCCTTACAGAACAACCGGATTATACCATCTGGACATCTGAAGATAGCCGACATTCTTTTTCTGGTCGAGTTGAATTCACAAATGTTCAACAATTCGTACTCGGACTGTTGTTGGGTCGATGTATTTTCAATAGTGACACTTTTGGGTTTACGAATAATAAACTTGTAGCCCAATTGAGCTGCACCATCAACCAACGCACCTTCATCAGGGGAGGCTGCTTGGTACTTGATATCACCAGTAAACTCATTAACCTCAGGGATGACTGTATGACACGTACTCAACAAAGTAAAGAACTCGTTGATTATCGCCGATTGCTGACTCGAAGTATCGCTCAAATCACGAGCCATGTCTTGGAAAGTATGGTATCCGATTTCAATACCATCTACTACCTGTGGATGTCCATCCTCGGGGATTTCTTCAATGTAGCACTTGCCACCAATGGTACAGCTTTTAAACTCCATAATGTTTCTGGTTAAAGTTCCTGTTTTGTCACTGAAAATGTAGTCGATCTGGCCCAACTCCTCAACCAATGAAGATGTTCTTACTCCGCATGGCGTATCGGTTTCCTCGTCATACATGTCTAAATCACTTCCAATCATATACGCTTGGTAGTATTTAATGATTTCCACGGTGACGAACAAAGAGATGGGGACCAAATTGGAGAACAAAATCCAATACGTCAATATATCCTGGAAAAAGAGTCTTGCCTTGTTGGTACCTTCGAGATATAAGTACGAGAGGTTTTTGCTGTCAACAGTAATCTTGATAACATTACCAATTGTAGAAACGAGCGACAAAGTAATCAAGATGGCAAACAATGCAAGAATTTGCAAGTTGATGATTCTTTCCACGTCAGTTTTTTTAATGGGTGTGGCAGTAGCATTTCTCATCAACTTAGTTTCGTGACCAGTAAACACAACCACACCGTGAATCCACTGTGTATTTCTCAATGTAGCACCTCTCAACAAAAGTTGTTCGGGACTTAAAGGAATGTCTCCACTAGAGCCAAAGTTCTTCAAGTTACCTTCATAAGTGTACAACGATGAGTTGGGTTGCTCGGAAATGATTTCGGACCTGGCCAAGTCATTGACAATATCTCTGGGATTCACCAAGTACGCCGTTTCCATCGTTGCCTGTTTGATTTTCAAGTTGGTTTCACCATCCAAGTTGGCAGTTTCAATATAACACAATCCTTCGGGTTCAGACGATGCCAAGAGTAATATATCGGCAGGAAACGGTTCTTCGTTGTTGACTCTGACAACGTCACCTACCTGGACCTGGATCCATTTCTTCAACACAAAGGTTCCTGATGAAGGATCCAAGACCAAAACTTTGGTTCGGTTCAATTCTTTATCAGCATTGGCTCTTTTAAAATCTTCAGAGATTTCCTTTATAGCGGAAACCAACAACACTATCGTAAGAGTACCGATGGTAGTGTACCTATTTGTAGGGGACACATGAGGAACTTGTTGGATGATGGACGTGAATAAAAAGAACAAATTGGCATATTTACTAAATTGTTCAAAAAAGAATTTGGGTATGAAGGTCGCTACGTTATACTTTGTAGTTGAAATATAGTTTCCAAAGTACCCAAATGAGGCATTGGCGCCTTGGTTCATAACAAATATTTGTCTCGGATCTTTGGAAGTGGCGTATTTGTCGATATTACTAGGGTTGTGAGAACTTCCCGGAAGTTTTGACTTGAACTTATTGTAGATTTGACGTATGTCAAAGTCAGACTGGCCTTGGTCGGTTACAGGGGCATCATTTATGTCGTTGTTCATGCCAATATACTCATTAATGGTGGAATTGCCATTGCCAAAAAACCCGGTTTTCTTTTGATTGGAGGTGGAAAGTAACGGAACTTGACGGCCTTGACTATATGGGCCCGAGCCTGCTGTGGTGGTAGTTTCATGCTCGTACTCTTCATCAGAGAGAAGAAAATTGTCATCGAATGGATCGTAAGGTTTACTTGAATGTTTTTGCTGGCCTCCATAAGACGAATACGGATTTTCTTCAGCGTGGGCAGCGTGAGGCCCATCAAGATCTATGAGATCATTGGACTGGTCGGCAAATGGATTGGCCCGCTCTTCGTAGGGGTTCGCCAGATTCGGATCATAGGGTGGCTGATATTTCCGGGACATATTGAAAACAATTCAATAAGCACCTATCGAAATCACAGATCAATCACTGGGAATGTAACTATCAAGAATGTAGCTATTAATACTTATTGGTGACCGGCTTAGCCTAGTAACACGAAAAATAAACAGCGCGCACGTGACGCCAGATCTCAATATTTCAAATCCAAGCCGTGCTGAGTCACTCTGGACGACAAGAATGGCAGAAGCTATAGCTAAGGGAGCCAACGTGGCGTTTTCCTTACTCAAGACCTTGAGTGATAGACAGAGGACATATGCTTTGGAACAAATCCACGATGCGTTAAGACAACACAAGGAGGAGATCTTGGAGGCCAATCAGATCGATATGAAAAATGCTGAGGCCGCTCAGTTGTCACCTTCGCTTGTCAAAAGATTGGATCTTTCTAACAGTGGCAAGTTTGATACTATGTTGCAAGGAATATTGGATGTAGCTGGCTTGGAGGATCCTGTTGGAAAAGTTACTTTGGCTAGAAAGCTCGACGAGGGTTTGAATTTGTACAAGGTTTCGGCCCCTATTGGAGTCTTATTGATCATCTTTGAGTCTAGACCTGAAGTGATAGCTAACATCACTGCCCTTGCCATTAAATCAGGAAACGCTGCCATCTTGAAAGGTGGTAAGGAGTCGTACCAAACGTTCAAGATCATGAGTGATATTGTAAATGCTACCTTGAGTGAGACCGACGTTCCAGCCAATGCAGTTCAGCTTATCCAGTCCAGAAACGAAGTGGGCGATTTGTTGGCACAAGACCAATACATCGACTTAGTTATTCCTAGAGGATCCAACGAGCTTGTCAAAAACATCAAAGACAACACCAAAATTCCAGTGATGGGTCATGCCGACGGGATCTGTTCGATTTATATCGACCGCAAATACGACGCTGAAAAGGCCTCGAGAATTGTGGTGGACTCAAAAACTAATTATCCAGCAGGATGTAATGCAGCAGAACAGCTTTTAATCAATCAGGACATTGGTAACGATGCTATTAATGCCTTACTCCAGTCGGTTGTATCCGCTGGGGTCACCATTCATGTCACTCCTGAAGTGAAGGCTATTCTCAGCAAGGATATCAATACTGGTTTTGTCAAAGATACCGTAGAGGACTCTTTTGACAAGGAGTACTTGTCGTTTGACATTTCCGTCAGATTGGTGGCATCAGTCGAAGAAGCTATCAGCCATATCAACATCCATTCTTCCAAGCACACCGATTGTATTGTTACCGAAAACAAACAAACTGCTGACAAGTTCTTAAAGTCTATTGATTCGGCCGGTGTTTATTGGAACTGTTCTACAAGATTTGCTGATGGTTTCAGATACGGGTTCGGTACAGAAGTCGGTATCAGTACCAATAAGATTCACGCTAGAGGTCCCGTTGGCTTGGACGGCTTGGTAAGCTACCAGTACCAGTTGAGAGGAGACGGTCATATTGTGGGAGAATATGTCGGTGGAGGAGGTAAAAAGCTCTTTGTCCACGAAGAATTACCATTGTAAGAAGTAACTGAACGAGCGCGAGAGAAGTTACGGTATATATATAAATAAGAACTTCATCAATTTAGTTTTCAGAGTCTAGCAGATTGATAAAAGCTTCATCAATTCAGGTGGGTAGAGTCTAGTAGAATAATAAAAGCTTCATCAATTCAGTTGAGCGGAGTATAGTAGAAAAATAAGAAGAAATCAATAAACGACAGTATAGTAGAAAAAGAAGAACTAATCAATAAAGCTAACTTGAGTATAGTACAAAAGAGAACATTAATCAAGTTGACTAGAATATACTAGAAAATTAGAAGTTTATTAATACTACGTATAAACTAATGTAATTATTTATAAGTCAGACATAAGTTCGTGATGTGGTTTTTAATCATAGATTATTAAGTCGCGTTAAATTATGCATCATCGGATTTTTTATGCACTGGAATTTCCTGCAGGCCCGATATGTCAAAATTAGTCGCACTTAGTAAAATTTAACAAACATTATGTCACAAACCACTACAGCTGGTTTGATCGTAAATGAAGCTTCTCGTAGCGACTAGAATGTAAATTCTTATCAGCGAATGACTAGTTAGTCATTACAACGTCATCTATAAGTCAGCCGTTCCAAATCCTGAGCAGTATTTAAATGAGGGTCAATTCCAATTATATTTCATTTTGGATTTTTTTTTTATCATTATTAGATTAGTAGCATTCAATACGTCTACAACAATTTCAAACCAAGAAAACATGTCAGCTTTAAGAACCATTCAAAAAATTGTACCTGCCAGAGAACAAAGTGAAGGTGCAGGTGCAAGAGTAAGAAGATCGATTGGAACAATGTCGGCCAGAAACTTTTCGCCATTTTTAATGTTTGACCATTTTTCATCATCAGGTAAAAATGGGTTCCCCGAGCATCCACACTCGGGTCAAGAGACTATCACATATCTTATCAATGGGTCAATGGCTCATGAAGATTTCACTGGATCAAAGGGTATTCTCAGGTCTGGAGATCTCCAGTTTATGACTGCCGGTAAAGGTGTAGTACACTCTGAGATGCCAATCCCCAATGAAGATGGCAGTCCAACCGTGGGATTACAATTATGGGTTGATTTACCCAAGGAATTGAAGCGCTGTGAGCCAAGATACAGAGATTTGAGGGAATGGGAGATTCCTGAAGCCGTCGAACAGGATGGAAAGCTCAAGGTCAAAGTTATTTCTGGTAAGAGTTACGGAGTAGAATCTCTCAAAGATTTGGCATACACCCCGGTGGAGTACTATTATTACAAAATGAAGCCAGGTGCTGTTTTTGAACAAAAACTTCAAAGTGGATTCAACTACTTCTTATACGTTTTAAAGGGTAACAGATTGGTCCTCAATGAAGACACCAAAGTATCACAGTACGATAACGTATTTTTCAACAGAGACGGTGATTCAATTACCGGTAAAAACGCTTCTCCTTCTGAAGATATAGAGTTTGCGCTTATTGGAGGACAAGTCCTTGATCAGAATATTGTCCAGCATGGTCCATTCGTTGCAACTTCCAGGGAAGAGATACAAAACATATTCATGAATTATCAATTTGCTCAAAATGGATTTGAAAATGTCAGAGACTGGAAAACTTTGATCAGTCACGGTATAACAGACGAAATGATAGAAGGACCATTGGATGGTAATTTGGAAAAGAGGGAGAAACAGAGACAAGAATACTTATCGAAGAACAAGGAAATAGCTTCTCATGATGAAATATAGTTTATTTAGCTTAATATTGTATATGTACGGAATTGAACACTGATAACCAAACAAATTAGCCACAATGCTTTCTGTAAGAAACCGGCTACCTTACCGAAATTTACAACCACAATTAAGTAACTTAGTAAGTATATGATTGCAAGAGCACTGAACATTTCCATTGATCAATAATTTTGCAAGATTCAAACTAGTCTAAAACTAGATATGTAATGTAAAGCCTATATTGGAGTTCGCTGTTCCAAATACGTATAGATCATCCAAATATACCATATCTAGTTAAATAGACCATAGCTAAATAAGTCAGACATAATCACTTGCATATGGTCTTGACGAACTCATCGTAATCCTTCGGTGGGAAATCGGGAAAGTACTTGATGATGTTATCAATGTACTTGAACCGATTGTCGTAAGGAGGTGCCGATGCTGGTGGTATCAAAGTGACTTCACTCCATTGTTTTAATGTAAAGAAGTCGGTTAAAGTCTTGATCCAATTCATCCTGGTGTCGATACTGGTCAAGTCATCGTCTATCACTACTGTTTCCCTTAACCTAGACCTGATCAAGCCCAAGTTTTCTACTGCTAGATTTAAATCAATGCCCTCAAACTCCTTGGCGATATTATCTTTGATCAATTTGGATAGTCTGGGTGATTTACCGTTGGTAGAAATCATGATCTGAAGGTTTTCCTGGTTGAACATTGACCCGAAATAGAAATCACACAAGGGAGGCTTGTCGGCAATATTCACCGGCAACCTCAAGTATTTACATTGGTAATAAATCTTGGTGGACAATTCGTAATCATCAATGCAGCAACACACAATAGCAAAAACTTCGTTCTGGACCTGATGCCTTATAAGCGAGTAGTTTTCGGGACCAATAAGATCGAAGTCAGCTATTGAATTATTAATGTTTTCATACAATGTCAAATCTGACAGAAGGTAATCTCTCTCTATCAAATTGTGAATTTCTCCATTGGTGTTAAGACGGAGGATCTCAGGATGAATGGTCTTTTTGATGCCTGCAACAACAGTGATCTTAGCTTGCGCACGGATCAAATGAATAATACGACTTAGGGCAACCTCGCCAGAGCCAATGACTAAACAGTGTTTGTCTTTGACTTGCCAGGCCAAGAGGAGCGAGCCTCTTGTCTCGCCAAAAGGACTGTTCTTCGCTGGTTTCTGAGATTGGTCCTCGAGAACTGATATATTAGGTTGCGAGTCGTGCCCACCATGGCCTGTGCCGTCGGAAATGTGGGTCTCTTGAAGCTTTCGATCTATATTATCCATTACTTCTACGCTTGACACGGTCGTACTGAAATTTTATCAGGTACTATCTCACGTGCATTTATTTTAGGTACGTCTGATAGTGTGCGCTCACGTGCAGCTATTTGATGTGCCTACGATCATCTGATAGTGTGGTGTGCTCACGTGTGCGGTTATTTTTATACCAATGACTATGTGATAGCGGTGACTCACGTGTACCTCGGGTTGCTCAAGTATGAGCCCGTTCTTCAAGCACGGAGACACGAAGCATCCAATAAGATGAAATGTAGTAATTGATCAAATCGTGGTGGAACAATGTAAAAAAAATTTCACAGTACGTCGAGAAAGTCGCCGCGAGTACTTTGTTACCCCACTCGTGATCTCAAGAAGGTTTTGAACCGTTCGATTCCAGGAATCACGATTCGAGGTATCTCGCGGGGAGCAAAAAAAACATTACGGTTTGTATTTATTACGGAGGCCACCTAATCTCCCAAGACTCGGTCCCAGACAAAAAGGGTCCATTTCCGAGACACCTAATATAAGTCAGGATGTAGAGTAAAATGAACAAAAAGCGCCTCAAGGCTCAGCTCTAATTACACTCTAATTAAACAGGGCTTCTTCCCTCCCAAACTAATCCGCTCGCCGCCCCACGTTACCTCTAAACAAAGCCCTTATTAACTCCGATTTTTCCTCACCTTGACTCGCTTGATCACGGAGCAGAAAAAAAAAAAAACTGTCGCCAGCCACACGAACCGAAAGCTTTTTACAAAGTTATGAACAACTCAGATCAGAAAAGAACAATTAACGAGAAACCAAATTAATATACTCAGCACATTCAATAACATTGAGATTATTTCGAATACCCATTCAAGAAACTAAGACGGTGAGTGTTGTAATAACTCAAAGTTTGGAGTCAACTGCAAAAAAATTTTTTACCAAGTGGAAGTAAGACCTAGTGGACGATTTCCGCCGATTTTCTTTGTCAAATTAGGTATCGAGTAACATTTAATCCACCTACGACGCCATATTCGCCATTTGCTATTCATTGACACGTCGCCTACACGAAGAAACACGAATTGATCCGCCATGCCACCTTACCATAATAGAACAGAAAGACGTAAGTCCATGGCAGAGAGAAGACCCTCGGTGTCTTACACTCCTCCGGTTATTCCACACTTGGCAGGGTTAGAGAAACCCCAAGACCATAGCCTCAAATTAGACCTGTGTGATGTTTTAATCATGGGAACCGGTTTGACTGAAAGTATTCTTGCAGCCGCCTTGTCGTGGCAAGGAAGCTCGGTTCTTCATATAGACAACAAAACCTACTATGGAGACTCGTCTTCTACGTTGACCATCGAACAGATGAAGAAATGGTGCTTGGAGGTCAATTCTGGAAAGATACAACACTTTCAAGATGCCCAGATATATATCCCAGGAGGGAAGTCGACCAACAAATTCAACAGTAAGGATTATGGAATTGACTTGACTCCCAAAATTATGTTTTGTAAGTCCGATTTGCTCGCCCTTTTGGTCAATTCAAGAGTTTACAAGTACTTGGAGTTCCAAAGTCTTAGTAACTTCCATGTTTTTGAAAACGATGACTTCAACAAAAGAACCGCCAATTCCACCACCAAAGAAGATATTTTTACTGACAAGTCTTTGAGTTTGATGAATAAAAGATACTTGATGAAGTTCTTGAAGTTCATTCTTCAAGACAACAGTGACCCTATCAAGAAAAAGCTTATATATGATAACTCCAAGGTGTCAATTATCGATTTCTTGACCAAGACATTCAACTTGGAGTTGACTCAAGTCAACGAGCTTGTTTATTCGTTGGGTTTGTGTACTACTGAGGACACTAAGACCCCGGAAGCCTTGGCAAGAATTAAGCGGTTTTTGAGCTCATTTGACGTCTATGGTAATTTCCCGGTAATGGTCTCGAAATATGGTGGTCCAGGTGAAATATCTCAGGGTTTCTGTCGTAGTGCTGCAGTTGCTGGTACAACTTATAAATTAGATACTACGTTAACTGATTATGACCCTCAGACCAAGACGGCTAAATTTAACGACGGCAGCAGAGTCAAGATCAATGAAAAGTTGGTTGTCTCTCCTACTCAGATCCCCAAGTTTTTGCAGTCTGGCTATAATGACATTACTGCCAGTTTAAAGCCATACAACATCACCAGATTAGTAACTATTGTTAGAAGAGATTGCAAAGAATGGATGTCGGACCAAGAATCCTCAACCATTGTGGTGTTCCCTCCACAATCTTTACCTACCAACAACGACCATTCGGTTCAAGTTATAATTCAGAACGGTGGTACCGGTGTTTGTCCTGAAGGTCAATCGATTTGGTTCAGTCACTCGACCGAACAAGATCTTAACCGGGCAAAGCTTGATTTGGAGTCTGCCTACGAGAAAATGGAAGCTTCTTTGTTGCGTGAGTCTACTTCCTCATCCGATCTTGATGAAGTTTTGGATGACAAAGATTTCGTTATTGATGCCAAGGGCACTCCTGTGTTGGTCAATTCTTTCAAATTGGGTGCCTCTTTGCAAAACTTTGTACCTAAGGAAACTCTCGAAGTTGTGTGCAAGTTGGGATATGTTCAAAAATCGTTCATCAAGCCGGATCTTTCAAACATTTTCCATCCAGATGAGTCGAATCAAAACGTCATTTTGAAAAACCTAGCTGATTCTGATGGAGACATTGTTTTCTCGAACATGCCGTCATCAGAGATAAGTTACGATGGTATAGTTAGTGAAGCTAAACTCATATATCAAATCATCACTGGAACCGATGAGGATTTCTTTGATGTTGATTTCGAAGATGAGGATGGCGAAGAGGATAGCTACTATACCGCCGCTCAACACTCCAGCTCTGCCAGTGGTGGAGCCATTGGTGGTGTTGTTGGTGGTGGCACGAGCTCAACTTCCGATTCAGGCAGACCTGTTGTTGATAACGATGATCAAGCTGATACTATGAGTTTAGATAATGAAAACGCCATTGATGACGATAGTGACGATGGCCACAAGCCTTTTGGAGCTGAAGAAATGGAACTATAATAATTTTCCACACATCCTAAACGTTGTTTTATATTTAATTCTAAGCTTAATGCTAATGAATAATCTTTCTGGTGATTCACGACTTGTTCCATTTCAATATAAAGTACAAAGATACTATGGTATTGGCTCGATAAGGGAGAGTACGTTTTTATCAGATATTCATATTGTGCACTTTATAAACCCATCATATAAATAAATAGCTCTTGATATTGCAGCTACAATCTTACTAAATAATTCTATAAATACACTAATTTATCATAAGTAATTCCTAACTTTAGTAATTTTCCTTACTGCACTGAATAAATCGAGCAGTTCGAAACAATAACGATGAATCCACACGGCAGTGACGCAGTGTATGTATGATGGAGTTAGTACATATTGTGGTGATCTACTCCGTTATGCTGTATGGTTTGCACGTGATCTGAAAGGGCTGGTGCCCTAGTGAAAAATCTCAGCAAGGTACGTTTGTGTCACTTGGACCTTTCAGTCGCTGCTTCCCATCGTGAAAAAAAACTTAACCAAAACCTATTAGTTTTAAGAAAGTACTGAGCAGAACCCTGTCGAAGAAGTCTAATTACTACAAAATGTCTGACGTTGAACAAGAACAAATTATCGAAGAAGTTGCCGTTGAACAACAAGAATCCGGATCTATCTCCATCGAAGATGCCTTAAAGGTTGTCTTGAGAACTTCTTTAGTTCACGATGGTTTAGCCAGAGGTTTAAGAGAAGCCTCCAAGGCTCTTTCTAGAAGAGAAGCTCAATTGTGTGTTCTCTGTGACTCTGTTACCGAAGAATCTATCATTAAGTTGGTTGAAGCTTTATGTAACGAATCCGAAGAAAAGATCCCATTGATCAAGGTCTCTGACGCCAAGTTATTGGGTGAATGGGCTGGTCTTTGTCAATTAGACAGAGAAGGTAACGCCAGAAAGGTTGTTGGTGCTTCATGTGTTGTCGTCAAGAACTGGGGTGCTGACTCTGCTGAAAGAAACATCTTGTTGGAACACTTCTCTCAACAATAAATTTGTTAGCACTGTTAACGGTTTGTAGAGAATCCATAGTGAATCTATATTAATATAAAATTTACTATTCAATAACTTGTAATTAGATAGGTATTTTGGAAAGCTTGATATTGCGATAGGTCGCAGTACCTCATCTCATAGTATGGCATTTATTCTCTCGCGAGCTTGTGGATGGATGTCGCCAGCTTTTTGACTCTCTCTCTCTCTCGCTATTTTGGTCCGCCCTAGGGCGAGCGTAGCATTATTTTTTTCGCTATGTCCCTACGCACTAAGACGCGCGTAGCTTAACTTTCACGTTGTCTCCCTACACTAACGCGCGCATGGCTGCAATCAAGAAAACACAATCATAACAAGAAGATAGATAAATCAATATGTCCGAGCCAAATATACGAAAAGAAGCCCGGATTCGAGGGTCTGGGTATGTATAAGGAGTACTCTTACTGAACCCAACTAACATATAGTTCGAGAAACGTCCAAGCCGCAGATTTTGAGATTGTCACCAAACCCATCAAGAAGAGGACCAGTTTGAAAGAGTTGGAGTCTGCCTTTGTAAAAACAGAGGACATCGAGAATTTGCCACGATTTAGACGCAGAAGTTCTCAAAGTGTGAATTCGACACCCTTAGCCAATCGTACCAACACAGAAGTAAGGCCTAAACCGGAGTCGCATGCAGATCAAGACATCGCAGAGAGTTATGATGATGGAGCATATAATGATGACTACGGAAATGATGGAATTGACGATGAAATGAAACCTCCTACACCAAGTAGAAGTGTGGGGAGACCCAAAAAGGTAAAAACTAATAGGGGAAGGCCCAAGAAAATACTGTCTGACCCCATGAACGACAGCATACAATACACCAAAACATTGGTGTCACAACGCATGAGAACCTCCAGACTAAAGGATCGATTTACCCAAGGAAGCAGTCCTTCTCTAGAGAATGACTATGATTTGAGCAGTAAAATGAAACAGATCGCGTCGAATGTCAAGAAACGTGAACAGTTATTGAATCAAGCCAAGGTTAGCAAACCAGTGCCCAAATCCAAACCACAAGCTTCCGAATCAAAAGGAACCAAGTCTAAAACAGCCAAGCACAATAGTACCAATAGCATACCCATTACAAGGACTCTCCGGTCGAGAAAACCACAGACTCCCACAAGCCCTCCGGTGCCGTTGTACAAGACCAAACGGACCGAAACCCAAAAGCCGTTGGTTGTAAATATTGAGAGACTTTTCAGTGACAGAGACAAGAGGACCAAAGTACAAACACTTGATGTTCTCAAACAACTAACTTCTGAATTCGATACCAGCGAGCAGTCACTTCTCGATGAGTCCTGCAAGGTTCATATCCAGTACCATTTGGATCGACTTATGGATGCACACGCCAGTATTAACAGCATATCACAACAAATTCTACAAACACAGAGAATGAAAAATGAGATGAGAAATAAGATCTATGAATTGCGGAAGCTTCACACTCTGGTAGGGAACGAATTAAACCAAGTTAGGCAGAACTTTTCTGCCAAGAAGGAGAGCGTTGAAGAACTAGTTACCATCAAGGAACAACTCAAGCAATTGAAAGACGAACAACAACCAGCTAACCAAAGCGAAAGTATCAACAGTCGGCTTTCGGAACTCAAACGTATAATCAACCCAAGATCAGGAATCTTTAGTAAATTAACAGCAGTGAACGAAAAGCTTCAGAAACTCGACGACGAAATGGCATAGATTACAGTTTAGAAAGGGATAATCTCATCAATAAGACTGTGTAAATTAGACTGTCAATAATAAGACTGTATTTAGGAAATAAATCTCTAATATAACTATACAAGGCAAACTAGCGAGAGTGAAATCAAGCGTAACATGTAAATATAAAAATCAAGTATGAATTTGAGGAAAAGGTACAGTGCATAAAAGCCAACGACCATCGTTATGAAACACTCAAAGAAAGTTTAGCCTGACAAGACTCAGACATTGGTAACATCCGAAGAATTAGAAATGATGAAGTAGGTGACTTTAAAATCAGTAAGTCATTAGTTGTCATCAGCAACTAAAGCCATAATCATTCTGTACAAGTAAAAGAAGAACATTAACAAGTGGAAACCCAACTTGACAAATGACTCTTTTTTGTGCTTAGATAAGGTTCTGAAGATCTCGGTGGCATCCAATAAGTGGTTCTTGTTCAAAAACTTGTTGACGTTGTAAGCAAACAATGGGGCGTTCAATAAGAATGGGAACCAGTATCCGTTAACCAAGAATAAAACAGTGATGAATCCGTGTAAGCCAGCTTCAGGAATGAACCATGGGTTCAATTTGTTGCACAATTCAATGGGGTTGATGTAATCACACTCCAAATCCGAGTACATGATAGTGAAAAACACTTGTGAAAACAAGTTGACGGCGTTCACAATAACAGCCAAAATGAATAGTCTGTCCGAGTTAGTTAAATGGTCTTCCCCCCGTTGCAGATCTGGGTCTACGGTCTAATTGACTTGAACAGGCACCTGCGTGCAAGTTTGCGTAACAATCAGCTAGTTCCAAATCGTCAAGGCCATCCATGTATATACTTACAAACTTTCTCCGGACATTGCTAGGTATGATATGTATAGGATAAATACTTGATTTGTCTGTGGATTAAAATTTTGCCAGTGAAGTTTTTGTCGCCGCAACGAGCAGGATAAGATTTGAGACGCGCGATCAAGATAGATACGCCGTGACGCAGCACAGGCCACATAGAGCACGAAGCAGGCAAAAACGAGCTACAGCGCTGAAGACTCTATCATAGCAGGTCACTTTGACACATGTTTAAATTTTCAGTCATTACTCTACTCGTTCTATACACTTCCACTTAAATCCAAACTCGTTTAGTGCGGAGGTGGAACCTACCGGTCCACTATAATCTAGAGGGAACACGTCGGTTGTGCCATACTTGATAAGATGGGCCCATTCGTTCTGGTCTTTGAAGGATCTGATTACGTGTAGCGCGTTGGTGGTCTTATCGTGGACTAATCCCTGAGTCCACTTCCCAAGGTGAATTAGTTTACCGGTGTAGCGTTGCGACTCGGTAATCTCCAACACACAGCAGGGTACATGCGATTTTGGACCCTCTCTAATTTCTTCGGTAGGGCTGTGGTTCACAGGGTCTAGCGACCTCCATATTTCTACGTATGGCTGAACTTTACCGGTGTCAGGATGTGCCATTTCGCCAACCTCCTTACGGTCAAGACTTCCCTCGATGCTGCTAAAATCGCCGATATCTGGTGGTCCTGCTTCCACGCGCAGGCCCAGCAATATCGCTTTGGCGATCGGTTGCGAATCAATTGAGCTTTGAAACTCAATTTTGTTTGTTCCTTCAACGGGTTTCTCAATTCCTGCCATACACCATTCAAACACATCATTTATAAATGGCACCTTCAGTTGATCACCAGCAGGTACATAAGGATAGTGATTCTTTAATATCCTTATGTCGACGTAGTGGTCATGAGGTGAAGTGATCACCATGGTATGGGAATGTTCTTCTGGTTCGGCGGGAGGCCATTGGAGACTGATTCTCGTGGACAACATACTAATTGACTTGTCCCAGTGCTACTACAAACTGGGAAACCTACGTTTTATAATCGTTCTATCTTCACAATTCCGCACCCACGCTCCCAATCGGGAAATTCCGCCAATTCCGTATATGGTATATTCTAGCTATACTATATCTATGTACCAGATGAACTATGGTATTTTGATCTCACTTTGATCAATTAAACGATATCTATTCTTAATAAGGCAATTGAATATTCCAATTTCTCATTTGGCCAATTTGAAAGTTTCCCGCTTCTCTCTGGATATCAGTCCTCCATCTAATCTTTTTAATTTCTTAAAGAAATTGATCAATAACGTTTCGTAGTTCAACCGTTGGCTGACCTTGTTGTTACTTTCATGTGATAATTTATTAACAAACTTGGTGTCTCTTTCCACCCAGTCGTCAATACTTTTGCTAAGTGACTGATAGTGTATTGCAAAACTTTCAATATCGTCCAATGTCTCAAGTTGAATCGGACTAATATTTGTATCTGTATTTTGAAGGTTGGCGTATTCTAGCTCTTGGGGATTGAAAACGTACGGATAAAGGTCAATGTTGCAAGGATTGAGTCTCAAATCCAATACCTTCAATGTAAATCTCGCACCCATCAAACCGCTAATGATGGTTTCAGTCCTGTTGATGTTGTTACTAACCATATAAAGCTTTTTCAAGTTTTTGAATTGTGACAATCCCTTGATATGGTAAAGCTTGTTGAAATTCAAATTCAATTCCCGGACGTTAGGAAACAACTGTCCCATACTCTCGGGAATCTTTGCAAGATTCATTGCTGACAATATTAGCCTGTTGACATTCAAAAATGGGTTTAATCTAGGTGTTTTCGTGGACAATGTAAGATCATTATCTTCATGGTTCAATTTGGCTTTCTCGAGTATACTTAGGTGTATATTTCCTGATAAATCCAACACCTGAACATCTCTAGAACCCCTAAATATTTCTTCCAAAACTTGCTCATTATGCTGTGACTTGCACGATATCTCTTCCAAGTATTTAAGCCTTCTGATATCACTGATTTGAACCAAGGAATTTCCATCTAATCTCAATACCCGGAGGTATGGAAATGCATCCAAATTTACTGATTTCAAACCATTGAATTTAAGTAGTAACTTCTTCAAGTGTTGGTGTTTGTTGTTGCAGTGAATGGAAACCAAATTGTTTTCATTTAAGTTCAAAATCCTTAAATATGGAACATCTTCTAATCCGCTTACGCTTTCAATGTTGTTTTCCGACAAATTGATTTCTTGCAAGTTTTCTAAGCCAAGCATCGAGAAATCAACTTCACCTCCAATGTTATTCAGTGATAGGTCCAATCGAGTGAGGTTTACTAATCTATTAATTCCATTCATTGAGTTAATCAAATTGTTGGACACATCCAATCGAGTTAAATGAATGTTCTTATCAAAGTTGGTCAAATTGGCAAGTCGATTATGACTTACATCCAAGTATTGCAAATCCTTGTACTGGTAAAACGAAGTTATATTTTCGATATTGTTACTTGACAAGTTCAAGTTCAACACTTGTTTTGGTAACCCGTCTAAAAATTTGATTTCGTTTCTAGAGACATTGATTGTTCTTAAGTTTGGAAGAAACTTGTTAAGATCCTTTATGCTATCTAATTGATAGCCCAGTAAATTTATCTGGAGAACCTTGTTCCACGATATATCATCAAATTTTTCTCCCCCCGAAAGAATTTCTGTGATCACAGATACTAGTTTCTTTTGAGTTTGAGTGAACGTTATGTCGTCTAATTGAGAAACTTGTGTAACGTCGTCGCTCAATGGACTCTTCTCGCTATAGTTAGCTCCATTGGCAGGGCTTTTTTCTATGGTTTCTGATTCTGGGTGTGGCAAATGAAACGAGACCTCCAATCTATTTCCTTTCTTTGAGTTCTGGTTATTCCTAGTGTTCTGCATTGAAGTTTTTCTCAGTGATGAAAAAGGTGGTTCGGTTTCGTCTTCTTCAGTAACCAAATCTTCTATCGAATCAAGACTGCTTCTGAACTCCTCCTTTTTGTCATTTCTTGTCGAAACCCATCTTTGATTCTTGACATCAAGCACCATGTTTTCATAGGCAATTGGTAGTTCGATTCCTGGTTTAACTCGCCCCCTAATGATCGATGGCTCTTTGCCCCCCTCATCTATGAAAGCGGGCTTCAATCCAGCATGTACATCCCGAGGAGATTGCAGCAATTTAAGTTGAGAAGCCCGTTTCCATTTAATAAAGTTTTGCATTTTATCATAATCCTCTTGCGTGAAATCGATGTTGTCTATTGATGTCTCGCTCCATTCCTTATACTTTGACCGATCAATTTCACTCCACTCCTTATAAGCAGTATGGTCAACTTCTTCTGGCACTTTCTCTATAGACTTTTGCTCAAGTTCTTCTTTCAACCTGGCATTTTCCGAGCTCAACAACTTAAGTTCTTCGATTAACTTACCTGAATTCAAATCTCGCATCATCCTTTCTAATTCAATTACTCTGCCATTGATATTCTGTTCGTTTTGAGATATACTCAAATTTGGTTTCATCGTTTCCTGAAAATCGGCCTCCATAATATTGGTCGAGTTTTGAAGTATCGATGGTTGGTAACTTAGAGAATTCTCTTTATACTTTGCTAGTTTATCTTGAGCAACTTGGTTCAACTCGCCGCGAGAGCTCTTGCCATCGCTCAACTTTTTGGTTTGAAGCGAATCGAAGTTATCCTCTGAGGGTTCAGGCTTGTCATTATCATCAGAAAATTCATCAAACGTATAGGAGCTGTCGTGGTACATATGACTACGAATCTGAGTACTATTGAACTGAGTGCTATTAAACTGAGCACTTGGCTGATCTCTTACAGACATACCCTTGGCTGCTGATGGGATTCTCGGGAGATAATCCATTGTATCATCTCTATTATCATTGGAAGTGAAGTTATGATCAATAGATGTGTAATCGTTATTTGCAACAACTTCGACATCAGTATTTTGTTGGTGAAAGTTGCTCTCAGAACTGTCTCCAAACGTAGACGTAAAAGATGAGTATGTATCTCCCTCTTGGTTGATTTTAAAATTCTTGGGAGTGGAGGTGGCCGTTGTATGGGTGTTCGAAATTGAGCGGAGAGGTCCAGTTTCAGTTTGGGATATTGAGTGGCCAACTCGATGGATTGAATTGCCATCTCTGATCTGACCTCTGAATCCACGCTTCTGAATATTATTGAAGATGTCATTTGCATTTTGAAGAAATTGCTGTTCGGTATAAGAACCAGTTTTGGTGAAGTTTTTAATTTTCAACTTTGGGGGAGTGGATACTTCATTTTGGTAATTAAGTGATTGAATGGAACTGTTGGTGAGTTTGTGTGATGAATTCGAATCTTCTTCCAAGATTACATTATCTTTATGAAGCAAGCTGTTTGGAGGTAATGCTTCATTATTAGAATCCAGATTCTGTACGGGAGTTTGCAAATTCGATTTGTTATTAATCCTTTGCAATAAACCATTAAGTTTCTCTTTAGTATAAGTGTTGTAGTTGTCACCAAACAATTTTAAAGGAGACTCTGGATTTCTGGGAAATTTATAGGACTGTTTAGATTCTTCTTCTAGGATATTTTCAAGCTCTCCATTGATGTTGTTTGCAATGTTTCTTGGTAGCGAGTTGTGATTTGACATAGTGGCCATCGGGGTCGATAATGTTGATGATATGGAATGGTTCTGGTTCTGGCTGGTGTTTTGTTGAGAGTGGCCTTCATTTGTGGGTTGGTTTATATCTTCGTAAATATTGTTGTTGGAGCCATTACTATCCTGCAATTCCTTGTCCATTGAGACAAATATGTTGTGAAAGTTGGGCTGCTTTTGGTTTTCGTATTCCTTGGTAGCTTTTTTCCACATTGGAGTCTCATTTGTGTTGTAATTTGAATTATGGATCATGGTGTTTCCTGAAGCAAATTCTAGTCCTAGATTCAAGTCGTCAATAACGGGATTATCAGGTTCGGTTTTTTTGGTGATTCGTACTGAAGAGTTGAAGTTGGACGTGTCAGATTCATTATTCGATGGGTTGTTTTTGGCCGTATTCAAATTATTTTCGATTGAAGGAGGTGGGACCCATTTATCGGCCAACTCTGCAGGCATCCAGTCAGGGGTAGTGTTGAAGTCATTCGAATTAAATGGTAATGAAGGTGGAGGAACGTCAGTAGTTTTGATAGTGGAAGTCTTGATGGGTAGCTTATGGTCCTCTTTCTGATCCTTGGCTGAACCATTTTCAGGTAGTTCGATAGACTCGTTGGTTGATGCACCTATAAAAGATTTGGTTCTGGCATTAGGGTGTGATTTATATTTAAAGGTGTTCGGTATTGAATGCATTTGTGAATTGGAAGATGAATTAGTAGGATAATATAGGTCTTGTTGAAATGCCTTTACAGCAATCTCGTGAGGAGGTATAAATAACGATTTGTTTTGGCTCAAACCAGATTGGTCACCATTAAACTCGGTATTGGGAAGGTATTTTAGTTTATTTTGGTAGCTCTTCTCCTTGATTATACGCTGAGGTGATGGTTGTTCAAGGATGGAATTCTCTGAGTGATCTGTCGCAGAGGTTTTTGGTGAATCTCCAGCTTCGACTTCAGCTTCGACTTCAGCTTCGACTTCAGCTTCGACTTCAGCTTCGACGGTGGAAGTGCGTTGTATGTGGGAGTGCTTGTCGCCTTCGTTCATGAAGTTAAAGGACACATCAGTGGTTTTTGCCTGGTCATTGACAGAAGTGTGTGCGGTTGAAGAATGACTGTGGTCAGTAAGTTCTGTCTCAGTTATGAACCTCTTGATGTTCATTGCAGTCGAACTGGGGACTGAAGATGAGTCCAGAGGCTGCCGACTCATGCTTTGATTGAGAATGACCGTTGACAGGCTTTGGTATTGGATTAAAGAAGCACCCAACACAAGTGTCAAACAATAGTTTTGTTAATTCTATATCAGCACTAGCGCTAATCACTGTTAATGTTGCTTCTTGTTTTTGTTTACATTTCGTAGCAGCAGGCGCCAGTAACCTGCAATTTTAACCTGCAATATATTCGATCTGGCTTGATGCGTATGTCCGCGAAAGGCCTGATCTTGTGATAGAACAGGCGGGGGACGTGCTGCCAGCGTAGCAGCTGATTACTAACTCGGTTGGAAGATACAGGGTATTGCATTCTGGGTAAACCCATATAGGGTATGCAAGTGATACTGTGTATGATATCGAACTTGCTTATCAATACATTTTTGTCTCGTTGCACCCATAATCATCACCGCGCACGAGTTCTCTAATCTGGGCTAGATCGGACCCAACTCAATTATCATACGCAACACTCGTATCCACCAATCAAAGAAATTGGGCCAATTTGATTGATCGGGCCATTTATTTTCTCGTGCTTCTCTTGCATGTTCTCTCAAGAGTATTCTTCGCCCGTCATTTCGCACTACTAAGCCCTCCCTCTCTCTTGCTTCCGCTTCCCCCCAAATCCTACCCCCTCGCAAATTTCGCACGCTTAGCCTGTACCTTCCGAAAAATCTGCAGGATGTTTAAATTAACCTCTACTTTGCTGTATCATACCCAGTTCATTTTGGAATTGATTTGGTGAAAGTAGTCGTGAAGAACAAGAATTCAGCTTGGATTTTTATTAGTCCATTAAGTTTTCTTGTACTTCATCTAATTGATCACATCCATTCGATATTATCCCATAGCCAACATTTTCAATTCGTTATATTTTTTGTTGAATAATCCAATTTAGCCATTGATTAGCCATTGACTAGCCATTGATTTTTGCTCCATATACCCATTCATTTCGATATTTTGTTCCGATTTTGTTCCGATTTTGTTCCGATACTTTAGTTCTGCTTTCATAAAATGGTATACGTGAATGCCGAAGATTATAGTCATCAAGGATCATTACCCGCTACAGATGAAGTCAAGACTCCTACTGCCACCTCAATCAATTCAAACATCGCATTATCCTCCTCATCTTCATCTTCGTCGCACCCTGCCCCCAATTCTGCCAATACCCAAGATTCGTCTACCCCTTCAAACACACCTATAGCAAAGCTATCAGTCAATCCTGGCACCACTACTTCCAATACTGCAAGTCATCGACATCAACAAGAGCAAGAATTGTTGTCCAATTTTGCTATCCCCAATCCTCCAATTTCGACTCAACAATCTAGCATTGCCGATTCGGATAGAACTGGACCAAGCCAATCCCATGATGCCCCTAGAACCCTTTGGATGGGTGATTTAGATCCCTGGTTGGATGAAAATGGCATTGCTGATTTGTGGTGGCAAATCATACAAAAAAAGGTCACCGTAAAGATTATTCAACCCAAGGCGTCCAGGCCCGAGGCCACCTACCAAGGCCTTTCACATTCTGGGTACTGTTTTGTCGAGTTCGAAACTTTTGAAGATGCGCAAAAGGCATTGAGCCTTAATGGCCAGTTATTGCCCGACATTGCTATGCCATCCCAACAACAGTTTCCTAACAACCCGGATAATCAAAAAAAGTACTTCAGACTCAATTGGGCTAGCGGTGCCACTTTGAGCGCTCCCATCATCCAAACTCCCGAATATTCTTTGTTTGTAGGAGATCTTTCTGCTTCAACTACTGAAGCCCACTTATTGGCATTCTTTCAGAAACATTTTCCGACTTCGGTGAAGACCGTCAGAGTGATGACGGATCCAGTACTGGGCAAATCAAGATGCTTTGGATTTGTTAGGTTTACTGACGAAATGGATAGACAGAGAGCGTTGTTTGAAATGAATGGTGTGTGGTTTGGAGGAAGGGCCTTGAGAGTAGCTTTGGCAACTCCTCGTAATAACACCAGAAACAAGTTCCAGAACAATGACAATTATTACGGTGACAACAATAACCAACTGATGTACATGCAAAATTCACAACTTCTTGGCCAGAATATCCATCAGCAGCCTCATCAAGGCCAATTGGGCTCTCCCTATTATGGAGCTCAGCATATGGCTCCTCGAGTGCAATCTAGAAATGATCTCAATTTGAACGCAAACTTGGAAATGGGCCCAGGGGCAATTGCACAGCAGCACTCATTTGGTCCAAATCAAAATCAAAATCAAAATCAAATCCAGGGCCAAGGCCTGTATGCTGATCCTAATAACTCTACGGTGTTCGTGGGAGGTTTATCGTCGGAAGTCAGTGAGCCTACGCTATTTACTTTATTCAAACCGTTTGGAGCTATTCAGCAAATCAAGATCCCTCCCGGTAAAAACTGTGGTTTCATCAAGTACTCAACCCGACAAGAGGCTGAAGAATCGATTGCTGCTATGCAAGGCTTTATTATTGGAGGTAATAGAGTTAGATTAAGCTGGGGAAAAGTCTCGATGAACAACAAGAAATTTCATCAACAAAAGCAGGTTGCTCATGCTGCCCTGTTACAGGCTGCTGCTGCTTTGTCTATGGGCTTGGATCCTGCCAGTGCCATCGCCGCAGGCTACCATCACCCTATGACACCTCAAATGGGCCCTCCTCCTCCCATGGGGATGCCTGGTGCACCAACTTACCCAGGAGGAGTCAACCAATCTCACCGATACCAAACTGAAGAGTATGACACCAGTCATGGTAGTGAAAGATCTTCGTCATTTGATGCTTCTGCTTCCCTTGAAAATAGCAAGAGCGATCAGCCTCACCAATACTATATGCCTATACCACCTGGTTCTAAATACAATTTGGGCCCCGGTATAATTCCAGGACAACAGGAAGATTTAATGAGCGCAATGAACAACTTAAATCTCGGTGAACACAATGATGCCCCAAATTCATACATAAATTCGGGCTACATGTATCAACCACCCATGAATGGCTATCCGATGCATGATATGCAGTATCAGCAGTATCTTTCGCAGCATCCTCGTCATCAACCTTCAGTACATCCACACTTTGCGAATGTTCATCCACAAAACGACCCACAATCACCTCACCAGCAAGGTTCTCCCGATTTACAAGCCTTTAATAGTTCTAGCGATGCAAATCAATCGGAACTGAAAGAGTTGAAATCCTGAGTTCCTACACTAAAAAAAATCCTGGCACCCTTCTCAGAACATACTGGTCAACTGAACGACATGGTTGACATGACTCGCTATCGCTCGTTTAGTTGCAAACTGATGATCGGTTTGCTTTTTTCGTAAACGAATTTTCTTCTTGTTTTATTCATTGATTGATTATATCTTTTTCCTTCGTCTTGGCGGTTTTCATTTAAGTTAAACCTGGAGTGTACATTGCTTTTCTTGTCTATAATGTTTGGTTCGTCCTCTGTTTTTTTGAGTCTTCATTGCTTTTCCACTTGCTTCATAAGTTTCAATTAGAGTAGTAATTAAAAATGGTAATAAATATGGACTTTGTCATGAGATAATCATAAATTGATTCGGTAATTAATTTGACTTTTGGTCATGGGCTAATTGGAAATAAAATAGTAATGGACTCCTGGTCATGGCTAATTCGTATTCAAATGGGTGCAAATCGAGTATTTCTAAATTTTTGCCCAATTTTTAAAAAAAATTAAACATGGTAAATATGAATATAACAAACTCCAAGTATCTAGACTCACCAACAATACGAACCATTTAGAACGCTACTATTAACATGTTACTACCCCATGCCGTTGGTACCTTATCTAACGAGCCTGGACTAGGTAGTGCACTAAACAAACATCCATCAAACACGAGATTACCTAATGGAGTTTAGCCACAAAGTAGGGGTTGGCCCAGGCAGAGAAAGCCGAACTAACAGACTACGATATTTTAACAAATACACATAACATTATAATAAACACATTATTTAAACTAGGATCTTTCACCTCTCAATCTTCTGGCTAATTGGATATCCTTCTTTTGAATGGTAACTCTCTTAGCGTGGATAGCACACAAGTTGGTGTCTTCGAACAAGGAGACCAAGTAAGCTTCAACAGCTTCTTGTAAAGCACCAATAGCAGAAGATTGGAATCTTAAATCAGTCTTGAAATCTTGAGCGATTTCTCTGACTAATCTTTGGAAAGGTAACTTTCTGATCAATAATTCAGTAGACTTTTGGAATCTTCTAATTTCTCTCAAAGCAACAGTACCTGGCTTATATCTGTGAGGTTTCTTGACACCTCCAGAAACTGGGGCAGACTTTCTGGCGGCCTTGGAAGCCAACTGCTTTCTTGGAGCCTTACCACCGGTAGACTTTCTAGCTGTTTGTTTAGTTCTAGCCATATTTAACTTATACTAATTTAAGGAAAAAAAGAAGAGAAGAAAACAATTTAACAAATTGCGAAACTCCTGGACTATCTATAGTTCAAGAAATTATGGCAAGGAAGTGGCAGGTGCGGTCATGAGATAATTAAAATGTAATTTTAGGGGCAGGGGAGAGGGGGGAGAAATTACCAAAAAGAAACGAGCGGAGGGCGAAAATGCGAAACTTCAGTGCGCAATGACTGGTGTGAAAACGAGGTAGGTGTTTGATTGTGATCTGGGCCAATCAGATTTGGCAAAAACGAGGAGCTGTGGAACACGCACGTGATGCAAAGTGCGCATTTATCCACGTGAGTATGTGAGTATATCTCCGGCAATACACGTGACACGATATGGTATGTACGGCCCAGGTATGGCTGTAGTATATCAAGCAGGCTAGTGTTGGGGATGTTTTCCTCCGAGGGGTTTGCTGAGAAAGACTTGGAGTGCTAGGAGTGGTATAAATGGCTAAATAATAACATTTGATGTATATTGAAGAGTCTAGCTCAAAAGGCTATAGAGGGTCTAGACCTGTTTATGAATTTATGTAGATGTAACAGGGGAATAGTCATGATTAGTGAAAGAATATAATGTAGAAATGTGAAATAATGCAATTGTAAGAATTAACTTCTGTACCATAATCTGGTGATTCTGGTTTTCATCATTTTCTTTTGTAATTGGAAAACACCGTACATCAATGCTTCTGCGGTTGGAGGACAACCTGGAACATAGATGTCCACAGGAACAATTCTATCACATCCTCTGACAACAGAGTAAGAGTAGTGGTAGTAACCACCACCGTTTGCACAAGAACCCATAGAAATAACCCATCTTGGATCAGGCATTTGATCGTAAACTTGTCTTAAAGCTGGGGCCATTTTGTTGGTAACGGTACCTGCAACAATCATGATATCCGATTGACGAGGAGAAGCTCTGAAAATAATACCCAATCTATCTTGATCGTAACGAGGTGTGGACACATGCATCATCTCTACGGCACAACAAGCCAAACCGAAAGTGACAGGCCAGAACGAGGATTTTCTAGCCCAGTTGGCAATAGCGTCTAATGAGGTCAAAGCATAGTCGACAGGGCTTGAGGCAGTCTTCTGGGACATCAAAGTGAAGTCGGTAGGCAAAGTTTTAGGAGTCAAGTCTTTGGATGAAATGTACCTGGTGGAAATGAATGGCACGACATTCATAGGCTGCACATGGCCAACCTTCATTATGGATCTTCTGGCTAATGAGTACATTGTGGTATTTGGTATGTTACAATAACTCAGACAATCAAAGACTATTCAATTTCTAACGCCTATTGAACTAATTAACGGTATGGCATTTGCTATTTTTTTTTCTATGTACGATCAGCAAGATTTTCTGGCCGTTGATTGGATGAAAAGTGCGAATCAGGACGTGGTAGGGACAAATGTGTAGGGACAAATGTCTAGCGAGACACAGTGCGACTACAGTGCGAGTGGGGCGAGAGTGAGACTATAACGTGACTACAGTGCGATTGCAAAGACGAACTACAGACAACGCTCGAGTCGATCTTCTAGAGAAGCTATGGTGCCATGGTTATATTTATTCATTTATTGAAATGTGCTCCACAATGCTATTTATCGTGTTCTGTACTTTTATCGTAGCTAACCAATGCACGATAGTGACTGGCTTGAGACTGGCCTTTCTGGAAGCTCATGCTTACTGTATTATATCGTCAAGGTAATCCTTGATTTTGTCCAAGATCTCTTCTTTTATTTTGTGAGGCACCAACTCTTCTGCCTTTGGTTTGATGAAGGTGTACAACTGGTCGAAGTTCCGTGCGTTGTCGTTCTCCTGCAATTCGCGGTTGGCGATCTGTGACACTTTGTCGAACCATCCGGACTCGTACAACAGCAACTTCAATTGTTTATTGATGACATCGTAATTTCCCGAGGAGACTAGGTGTTCTTGGATCTGGGATTTGATTTGGTCCAACTCCTCCTGTTGCTGTCCCATTACTCAAGGTCAACAAATCTGGCGATGTCGGTTCCGAAAATTTCGCTATCGCAAACATCATCAGAATGGTAAATACACTTACTACGGGGCCCCACCATTGCAGTACATATATAAGAGAACTGGGTGGCCTTGGCGATTTTGCGGATGAAACCACTTTCGTGAACTGAGCCTTATCCAGTACATCTTAAACACTATGCAACTGCTTCGCCGTAGAAACTGGCTCCTGTATATGGGCCGGCCTTCGGTGGGCCTAAAGTTTGCCCCACAAATTCAGTTGTCACGAACTGTAACCAAGATGTCGAAAGGATCGCCATACGATGCTAAAATCAAGAGTGTAAATGCGTTGGAACAGGGAAAATGGATCCAGACCCGTAGCATCGAATATACCGATCCTTCGGGCAAGGATCGTTTGTGGGAAATGGCGGTAAGAACCACCCGAGGCACCAGTCAAGTCGATGCTGTGTCAATTGTGTCTATACTTCAGCATGCCGACAAACCCAAGGAAATTGTGTTGGTCAAGCAATTCAGACCTCCTACTGAAAAGGTGGTCATCGAGCTACCTGCTGGATTGGTGGACCCGGGTGAGGGCATTGCGTCCACCGCAGAGCGTGAGTTGATTGAAGAGACTGGCTACCACGGCAAGTTTGTCAAGAGCTCAATCGATGTATTCAGCGATCCGGGTCTCACCAACGCCAATATGGTACTTGCATATGTGGATGTGGATACCAGCGATGCTAGGAACATTAATCCGAAACCGCAATTGGAGGACGGTGAGTTCATCGAGACCTTCACTTTGCCATTAAACAACTTGCTCGCAGAGCTAGAGGCTATTATCAAGAAAGAGGGATGCACCGTAGATGCTAGGTTGTACCATTTTGCCGTAGGATTGGACCTTGCATCTAGTCTTTAGATTCAACAATAAAAGAGCCTTGTAAGAGAACTTATTGTAACTACTGTAATGGATCTATGCAACATGCAATTGATCACATCTGCGCATTCCATGTGCATATGCATAAAAACATTCAATTGATCATTGGCACATGCACTTCAATAGTCAATTGACATACCATTCATAGGCAATTGAACATACCATACAGCTATTATTGGCATCCAATCACTTTTAATATATCAATACATCACAGTCGCTTTTTTGTATCGTGACCTATCCCTTAATCTATTTCGCACTCACACCAAAGTAACAAAGTATACTATACCAAGACTACCTCTTGAGGAATGGCTGACGCGCAAGTTTGTTGTTTCTGTTTAGGAGGTGTTACCGATATCCCATCGTTCGGTGAACTCAAAGATGGCGAAGACTTCATCTCTCCATGTGCCACTTGTTCTATCCAGTGCCACAGAAAATGCTTGATCGACTGGTACACCGCACTTCCGCTGGATAAAGTCCAGATAGTGGACCCCCAGCGGATCCATGAAACGCTTTTGAACCAGGAATCTACAGATACTACCGACAACACTACATACATCCATCTCGATTTCTCTGCCGGTGCCATTAGAGACTGGATCTCCTCCAACTTGCTTGGCCAGTCCGAACCTGACGCCGCCAACTCCGCCGACGAAATCGATCCGGCGGCTTCTAGACGTATAGATACATCTAGTGTGTATGGAGCCAATCATTCTCGTCCTGTGAGTCCATTGGTTTTCATTTTTGCACCCTGCCCACAGTGCAAGCTGCACATTATATTCACCATGAAACGGACGCCGGTGATATCGTTGAATCGAAATACAAACCACCTTATAGTAAGGTCAATACAGTACGGAGGGATCTTTCTTGGAATCACCTCGGCCATAACCGGTATTATTACCATGGGGTACGTGGGACTCACGTCTTGCGGACTCAAGATGATGGAAAGCTTGGTTCCTGGACTGTTGCTTGTTCTGATGTTGACCAAAAGATCGCCCCACAATGCTCCGGTAACGTCCACCTACAATACGCTTTCTCAATTATTGTTGGGAAACGTCAACAACCATGGCATCGACAACTTGGAACAGGCATTATACAAAGGATTGATAGATCCGCTCAAGTTTTCTCGAATTCCCGTATTACCCATTATGTTGTATCGTATGAGAAGCTCATCAATAATGTCCTGCTTGTTTGATCAGTCCAAAGATTCAAATATCGGAAACTGGATTACCGAGTTTTTGATCTCTGGTTACATATCATCGCTCGGGAACCACGAGCTTGTGCGCAAATTGGCTCGAAACTTTGGGTTTATAGCTACGGAAATCGCCAAGGATCCCCGCAAGTTTGGATCCTTGCTATCCAGTGCTGTGATCTTCAAAGGAATTAACTTCTGGAAGGCCAGTAACATGATATCAATGCTAGTGCCAGTCAGGTGGATGTACGATATCTTCTCTAGAGTGGTTTTGAACAAGTTTCACTTTGATATTATCTTGGGTGTCAGACCCCGTGAAATCACAAACAGCTTACCACCTAGTGATATCGATAACTTGGAAGAGTTGAACGATAAGTTAAAGAATGTGGAGAGAGAAATAAACCAGGAACGGGCAAAAATAATGGCAGAATTAAAGTCTCCTGCATTTTTCACTGTGGCGGCGGCCATATTCAAGTCCAATATTCCGTTGAGGTACGCCAAGCTCAAGATGACTAACTATCTCTACAAGCTAAAAGCTTGTATGGTGCATGACTATTCCAATGTATTGCTTAACAAGTCAGTAATGGTGCGGGCATTCACCACTATTGTGTGGCCATATTTTGCGTCCAAGCTTGGCCAGGTGGTGTGTCACCTATTAAAACCGGCATTTGCGTCTCATTTTCCCCATGAAAAGGTAGTGCTAGTAAGTAATATGGTGGGACTTGTGGCGGTGGTGTTTATTAAAGACTTGTACAATCTCTACATGAGCTACAAAACCGCCAAGCAGTTGTCCAAGATGAATATCTTAACCAGCCTTTACTTGAAGAAAAAGCTCAAGAAAAGCAATGCGGGTGCAGAAAACAATAACTACTCATATTTATTCAGTGTGAACTCTAGCGAAGAAGAGGATATCAGTGGAATTATCAGCGGAGAAGAAACCGATCAGTACGAGGATTTTGAGGAGTTTCAGGACAGCTCGAGTTTTCCTGGCGGATACCCTATATTGTAGAATGAATCCAGCACGATAATACTAAAAATGCTGAGATGTATAAGAAATAAATACAGAATGAGCTACTTCAATGGCATTGAGGTCAATGTATCGCTCTCTGGCTTTTACTCTAATGATCGAACTTTTAGTTAAACTAAATCTTTACTTGATTAGAAAAATGGACAAGCGCAAAGAGCACATATTCGTTACTGCTATGTACCCGAGAGGAAGTGTATGAGCAAATAACAAAGATGTAGGAGACTGAGAATATTGCGTTGTTGAAAAATACTTCAAAAAATTTCGCAGCCAAACGTGCATAATCACACATTGAAGGTATGCGATGCCATAGACTGGGCTCTGACTAAAGAGGTAATAGGTAATAGCTCGAGAAACGGACCAAGAACGATTGATATACTTTTACTGAAATATGTACTACTTTATAGAGACCCCCTCAGTAACGGTGTTTCAAGAGTAAGATCTTTAACTAGTCTGACTCCTACCAATCGAAATCCTTTGGTCTTGAGGGTTCGAATGTCGGGATATTCTTAATTAATAGTCTTTTATTAGTGCACAATACATATTTGAAACAGTTTTATACATACTCGTCATACTGACTGTTCTACTTTTGATTAGTTCATAGAATCATTCTTCGTCATAATTCTCGTCTTCATCGACTTTCCTCATTGGAGGCTCAACTGCTTCTGCGTTTTTCACGTCTTCTTCTTCTTCATCGTCATCGTCTTCCTTAGTAACATTGGACGAGAAACGAGGCACAGGAGTGGCCGATTCCGCTGGAGGCGCTGGAGCTGCTACAGGTGCCGCTGGAGCGGGGACTGGAGCAGGAGCAGGAGCAGGAGCAGGAGCAGGGACCGGAGCAGGAGCAGCAGCCGGAGCAGCAACAGGAGCAACAGGAGCAACAGGAGCAGAAGCTGGAGGAGCAACAGGAGAAGCAGCAGGTGGATCAGGGATTGGTGTGGCAGAATCTGGGGCCTTCGCTGGAACAGGAGAGGCAGATGTGCCGACAGCAGGGGCAGGCACCGGTGCCGAAGCCTCAGGTATGGCCGCTGAATGTGGGACAGAGGAAGAATCCGAATTTAAGACTGGAACAGGCGGTTCGTCCTTGACCTTTTCGTCTTCTGCAGCCGAAACAGCAGCTTTCATTAACGAGCTGAGGTTATTGTGAGAGGAGGGTTCGCCGTGGTTCTTTTTCACCTGTTTGGAATCACTTTTATCTTCAAGTTCTCTCTTACCATTAGCCTCTGGGCTCTTAGAAGGAACTGGAGCTGAGGTTTGAGCCGGAACTGGTTGAGCTGGTGGTTGAGATGGGGTCGACTTGGGCGACTTGGCTTGTTCCTGAGGTGCAAACGATAACTGGGGAATATTATGGTGAGTTTCGCCAGCTACTTGTGGTTGACCTTGGTACTGTGGAGGTTGTGGAAGCTGGGGCTGTTGAGATCCCATGAGGTGTAATGGCAAGGAACCAGGGTTTTGGGATAAAGGCATCGAGCCAGGGCCCGGTGGACCGCTAGGTTGAGGAATAGCCTGGTGAGGATCGCTAATACCAACCGGTGCAGATCCTGGAGCGCCTGGAGCGCCTGGAGGACCTGGGGGACCTGGAGGACCTGGAGGACCACCTGCTTGTTGAGGTTGTGCGCTTTCCAATACCATGCCTTGAGGTAATCTAGGCTGTTGGCTGACTGGAGGAGGTTGCGGAGGATGGGTGTTTCCGTCCTGCTGGTACTTGATCAACTGGTCCAATCTGGACTTTATGTGGGGGTTGGTTGGATCCAATCTTTCAGCCTGTCTGTATGCATCCAAGGCATCACTGATTTGGTTGTTACAGGTTTCATAAAGAGTACCCAAATCGTACCATACTTCACTGATGTATGGATTCAATCTTATGGCTCGGGTGTAGGCGTCAAGAGCATCACGGTATTGGGAAATTTGGTAGTAGAGAACACCGATGGAGCACCAGAAAGTAGGGTTTCTGGAGTCTCTGTTGACGGCATGCTGGAACGCTTCATACGCAGCATTGAAATCGCCCCTCATCATGTGGACTCTTCCCAAGTAGTACCAAGTATGGGCATCACTTTGGTCAATTTCAAGTGACTGACTCAAGTACTTGAGAGCAATGGTGAGATCCTGTTGGAACACTCCGTTGGAAGCACCGTTGGAAGCACCGTTGGAACCATTGGACTCGCCATTGGTAGCAGTTTCAGCTTGAGAATACAAGCATCCCAACTGCTGCAATACCTTGGCGTGCTGTGGATTCACCTGCAACACCTTTTCGTACGCTTCTTTTGCACCCACCCAGTCTTTTTGTTGTTCCAAAACCGATCCAATCTGGAACCACACGTCGGGTTGCGTCAATGGATGAGGAGGGTTGTTGAGAATGTACTGGAAGCATTCAAGTGCCGATTGCAATTTGCCCTGGTGCTTGTAAATAATTCCCAATCTGAAGTAAATTTCGTTGGATTTGTCAAAGTTGGGATCAAGTTCCAACACTCTAACAAACGCCTCTTCAGCATACTCCAACGAGCCGTATCTGTCGTAAAGAATCCCAATTCCGTGCCACAACTTGGGGACATTTGGATTGTCCAAGTAGTACAATGCCCTTTGGTACGCAGCATATGCCCTTTGTAAGTCGTCCAACATAAGGTAACAATGGCCCAACAAGCCCCAGGTTTCACCATTTTCAGGATGGTAATTGAGAGCCTGTTCGTAGAGTTCGGCCGCCTTGAAGAAAACATCTCTCGAACGATAGATGTTGGCCAATTTGATCAAGGTTTCGGGGTTATTAGGTAAGTGGCGAAGTGCGGAATCGTACGAAGTGAGCGCCTTTTCGAGGTCGCCCAATGATTCTGCTAATGACCCAATAGCGAGCCAGGTTGCTGCTGTGGTTTCACTCAAGACATTAGAGAAGGTAGCATTTGGTTGTGCTGCTTGAGCTTGCGCTTGCGCTTGAGCCTGAGCTTGTGCTTGGGCCTGAGCTTGAGCCTGAGCCTGAGCTTGAGCCTGAGCTTGGGCCTGGGCCTGGGCCTGAGCCTGGGCGGCTTGGGCGGCTTGTACTTGGGCGGCTTGTGCCATTTCGTTCATCGCCGGAGATAAATGGTAGCTCCCGTTGACGTGGAGTGCCTTATTAAGTGCCATTTGTTCACTAACTACTGCGTCGATGAAAGGAAAAGGTGGTAATTGTTTAAAAAATTATCATCAGGTCGTTGCGAATTTGGTCAATCTTTCGCGGCTGAATTTGGCGGCCGCAGCGCGCGGTGACAGAAGCGAAATTAGATTGATATTGTCGTCCGCGGATGGAAAGGACACTTTGGATGGGGTGCAAAAAAAAAAAAAAAAGTTTTACGTAAAAAATAATATCAATTATATTTAGAGTTGGGGAGGGGGTGCGTGCTTAGAAGGGTATTTTTTGTGGTTGAATCGCGCATCAATACGGCGGTCACGTGATCTCTGTCATACGGTATCGTTTCAGCCAGGGCATGATTTATTTTTTGCAACGGGCAATCATGGGCCCTGGGCAAGAGATCGCAACTACTGTGGGACTATTTGGTCAGTTACTAAGAAAAAAAACGGAGTGAGAATTCGGTTTTGTGGCTGCACCC
Organism: Suhomyces faveliae; assembly: GCA_030585145.1. Classification (NCBI taxonomy): domain Eukaryota; kingdom Fungi; phylum Ascomycota; class Pichiomycetes; order Serinales; family Debaryomycetaceae; genus Suhomyces; species Suhomyces faveliae. Next base: position 9,393 of record JAJMBY010000058.1, on the reverse strand, counting down.
CCTATATGTATTGTTATGCTGAATGCCGAAAGTTACGAAATAATCACGGAGCACTAACAGAGCATGTAACTGGGACAATAATAGAATAGAACCAGGTCGCCGCACCAAATAATTTGTAACACCACCTTTATCTAGAACACATCGAAATAGGCGAAGATACAAATGATGGGGCAGGGCTCGCGATGAGTAGGTTGCATAGCTAAGATTTGCCAAAAGAACTATTGAACCCCAACAACTCATTGATATCGGTAGTCCAATCGTTACTCGTACGAGCAACACACCATATTCCCGTGGAGCACGAATAATCGGTGGTTTCCTCCTCCTCACATTCTATAGAGTTGCTTATACAGATTTCATCGCCCGGCCGCAAACTGGCCTGAGCAATCCCATCGATATTTAGTTTAATCAGACGGTTACGGTTTTTTCCACTGAGCCTCACCATAATATGCGCCGTTTGTGGTAGCACCAACGGCCTAAACAGTAGCGAACGCGGACAAATAGGTGTGAGCAATATACAGGGCACCAGAGGATGTGCGATAGAACCACCCGAGCTTAGTGAGTAGGCAGTAGAACCTGTGGGAGTACTGATCACCACACCGTCACATGTGGTGGTGGTCAATAGCTTTCCATCGATAAAAATATCGAGCGCGATCAAATGTGGCTGGCTTCCGCGGTGAAGGGTAATGTCATTCATAGCCTTGGTGCCCGTGCTAGCTAATGCGGGCCCGGTTTCGTCTCCTTTTTTCACCACGCACTGAAGCCTATCTCTATGTAAAGCCTTTGCTCGTGATTGATACACTTGTCGAAAGGTTTGTTTATACGTTGCGAAATCAAACGGTAGTAAAAACCCCAATGTGCCCATAGAAAAACTCAACACTGGGGGTACATTGGTGTTAGAGAACGCACTTACGGCACGTAGAATGGTACCATCACCACCCATGGTGACGATCAAATCGGTCTTTTGGGCGATTTCATGGATGGGCCCCGTATATACCGCCTTTTTGCCGGTGTCTTTCCACTCAGCAGCCAATTCGTCGGCCACATCCTCACTGACTATAACATTGACCGCAGGATACTCATTTTGCACATGGTCAATAAATTCCACCATGGCATCACGGATTTTGGGGTTCCATGGTTTCTTGACCACATAGATATTCTGAAGACGATTAGACCAAATTAGATTGTATAGATTACTGGGTGCTGCTTCCACGTACTGCGGAGACCGGGATCGTATGAGATCGCGGCACGATTTGATGTGGAGCTGCCGACGGACCTGGAATGCGGTGGATGCCCAGAAACGTCGTATCATTGGACTGATGGTGTATACTGTCTAAAGTGCTGACTCAATAGTGCGGGCTACGAAGTGCTCACTCAATAGTGCGGGCTACGAAGTGCTCACTCAATAGTGCGGGCTATGAAGTGCTGGTGACTCTTGATGCTCACTAAAAAAAGTTCCGTATTCGCAAAAGCCGAGCACATCCAGCCAGCACCTATATTCTCTCCGATGAAAACCGATTCTTCTCTGAACAACGGTGCTTAGGTTTGTATAGAAACATATGTCTACATTGTGCGGACTCAATGTCTTATTGTGCCAATTCTCACAAGACCAATCGGTACAAGATACTGCGATTGAGCCGAGACAATAAATTCTGGGCCAAGTAAATTCTCGATTTCTGGCTTTAGATTGCCTCTACGGCTGAGTTTCGGGGCCAAGCCTCTATGTAGTGAATGACGGGTCAACGTCTCACAATGTTATCGGTATTCGTTATAATTAGTTAACAAATACCGATAACATTCCATGATCTTAATAGTCAAGTAATCTTAATAGTCAAGTAATCTGAATAGTCAAGTAATCTGAATAATTCTTTTAATTTATCAGTCTTATAATTTATTAAATCTTCTACTTTAAGTCTTCTACTTTAAGTTTTCTCCTAATTTTATAACTCCTCTAATTATAATTCAATTGAACAGTCTCTGGATTCTACAAAGATTTCATGAGATATCCCATGTAAATCACTCACGAAAATTTCTTTATATTACATTTATTGACTACTCTACATTTTCTCCGTTCAAATCACTGATCTGCTTGAGCTCATCGGCAGTAAGAATGGTGCCACTGGCAGGCTCTTGGTCTACTTTAGGCTCGGGTTCTTTACTGACCTCCTTGCCGGCATCGGCGGTGGCCTCTTTCAACGTCTCGGCCATGGCAATATCTCGTTCTCCAACATCCTTGTCGTCGTCATCGTAAAATTCCGTCAACTGCTGTACTTGTTCGTCCCTAGCATACTGTGAACCTCCCTTGGTATCCATGGCCTCAGGCTCATCCTCATCTTCATCTCCCAAGTCTTCAGCATCTCTTGGAACATAGTTCATCTGGACTGAAGGCGCATGCTTGGTGTTGTCCAAGTTGGAAATAATACTGGTCAATATCTTGTTGAGAAATTCAGGACTGTTGCTATTGTACATATTGCAAGGACGCACGTCCAACTTGTAGTCGGGTCCGTAGTACTCGTAGTATTCGTTGTATGGCAACTCAGAAGGAAGAATGACATCGTTCAAAAGCCCCGATTCAAACGCCCATGTTCTGGCAACGTTTCTCATCGTGTAACCTCCTCCTCCCAATACCATCATTGGGATGTTGAAAGACTTGACAAAATTGACACAATTGGCGTGGCCCTGCATCGAAAGATTGAAGCATCCCAATCTATCACCACTCAACGAGTCTCCACCGCACTGCAACACTATAGCTGCTGGCTGGTACCATTCGACGATTTTGGAGATCAAAGGCTCGAAAATAGACTTGTAGGTGGCGTCGTCAATTCCGTCCCGAAGTGGAACATTGACCGCATGGTACTTACCTTTGCCAACACCAATATCTCTCAACTCTCCCGTACCGGGAAAAAACTCACCGTACTTGTGGAACGAAGCGGTCATGACTCGGTCGGTGGTATAGAAAGCCTCTTCAACACCATCACCATGGTGCACATCGATATCGATATACAAAACTCTAGGATAGTAACGCAACAACTCAATGATACCCAAAACAATATCGTTCAAGTAACAGAACCCAGATGCCTCGGACTTTTTGGCATGGTGCAATCCTCCAGCATAATTGATGGCAATGTCACATTTGCCTCTGTTTAAACGAGCAGCTCCTTCCATCGAGCCTCCTCCTGATATCCCACAGTATTCAAAAAGCCCGTCGAAAACCGGACAATCGTCTCCCACATTGAACTTGATTTGTTCCTTGGCGAACATATCCAAGTTATCAGGCGACACTCTACTTAAAAAGTCAATGTACTCATCGGTGTGAAACTGACACATCTCCTGTTTGGTGGCCGGTTTGGCTCGATAGATCTCCATCTTCTTGTATAATCCGTAATTCATGATAAGCGAATGGGCCATTCTTATTCTATGCGGTTTCATTGGATGTCCAGCTCCATAGGCATAGTTCCCAATATCGGCATCATAGAAGTACGCTATTCTCTTTTTCTGGTTGGGGTCGACTTTCAACTCGTCGAAAGGGACTTGTACATACATCTTTGGATAGTCCCACAGGTTAAGCCGTTTGGTCGTTTTCGTCTCGATGTTATCTGTTTTTCACCGAAGAACGCACGTGATCAATAGGAAGTACGTACTATGTGTTGAGCTGCTAATATATGTACTATAGATAATATATAATCTGGAAGTATTATAGAGTTTGACTTTGGTTGGGTATTAGCTAGGCAGGTATTCAGTATGCTGCTTTCTCCGAGCTCTGAAGCCATGGATAAATTTAGTGCCAGATGCTTGAGGTTGCCAGGAAAAGTAGACAGAAGATGAGCGGACGCGAGAGGGCTGAGCTTTTCTAAAGAGTATGTTGAGCCAGGGTACTAATTACATAGAATCAAACTATTTATGTAGAAGAAAACGCTAGCCACGATCAGGAGCAAAGTTCTATTTATCCAATAGTTATTTTGTTTTATTGGCCTTGCTTATGGTAATTCCTCTTTGCTTATTCCTTGTTTATCATTTATTGGTTATTGCTTCGTTGCTGGTTGTAGTCGCGGAGTTGCTGGTTGAGCTGTGACTGTAACTGGTCCTGCTCCTGCCATTGGGCATACGCATTGGTGTTGATATCGAAGTTTATACCGTTGTTTTTCCCAGTGATTGAATGGGTTGTCACCAGTATGGGCAAGAGCCACGACACCACAGAGTGGCCCATTACACTTTTCCAGTTCTTTTTGTAGCCTATATCGTAAATATGGCCGATCTTCTTTTTTTGACTGAATTCATATTGGAATGTCTTAGGTTCCAGGTTCCATTTTGTTTCGTGCAATTCGATGGTGGTGAGGTTCTTGAGCACCAAATACACCAGGAACCCTGCAAACACGCCAGTGGCTCCTCCCAATGCAAAGCTCAACACAAAGAGGGCCACTAAATTGATAGAAAGATGCTCGCCGGTCTTGTACACCTCGCCGCTAAGAAACCGCCACAACAACGCTGTGCTGGATACAAATAACACGCCAGTGAACATGCTGATGTACACCAAAAACTGCACGAAAAACTTGTGGTTGAAGTGCCCAATACAGGTGGAGAACCACGGACAGTAGTGATCCATACGGAGTATACACTTGCCTGAACTGGAGCAGTGATGCGTTCTGTCTGGTTTCCACACCAGACACTTTGTACAAAAGCGATACCCTCCTGGGTTTCGCGTGTGAACGACCATATACTCTGTAGGAGGGGCCTCAGGAACATCAGGAACGTCGGAATCATCGGTATTGGACAAGAATGGCTCAGATTCGTCATCGCTGTTTAATGTGGTGACACTGCTGGAGCTTCCCAACTCTGTGGCTGAGCTTATTTTGCGCTTGGTGTTTTTGGGATTAAGGCTTTCGATGTTGTGTATTTTTAGTTCATTGTAGTCTAGTGGAGATCCCGGGCCTACTTGGATCACTTTGAAGTAGCTGTACATTGCTAGCACATATAATAAAAGACCCAGGCCTATCACCAAAGAAGTGGTCAACACCCCTGCTGCAACAACCATTTCGGGTCCTATTATCACCACCAATACCCAAAGGCCCCAACTCAGGATTCCCACGCAGAATAGTTTGGGAAATAGCGTGGCGAGCCAGCAACACACCGACTCCATGTTCGTCACAAATCGCGCCTGTCTTAACATTATGGACGGGTGTGTGATTAACATGTACCGTATAACAAATTATGATAACATTCCGTAGAATAACGATCTCGTCACGTGGTAAGCCCAAGGATTAGACACAATAGCTACTCCAATTAGACATAGCTACTGGAGTATTGTCACTAGAGTGTTTAGCTAGATTAGTTGTAGGTACTGTCTCATGATGCCACTGTAGCTACTTTGTGGTGTACGAGCTTACAGGTTAACATAGAAATACAGCACTCTTCTGTAAAGATGTACTATAAAGAACTGCTAAGAGCACTGTGAAAGATAACTGCAGAGAATACCATGAAAGATGTATTGTAATAAACATAACTTACTCGATCGAAAGATGCCGGTGTATATGTGGATAGAAGATTGGCAGCACTTCAACTACATCAAGTGTGGCTTGACTTGATCCATCTGTTGAATGAAATTCGCAACTTTGGCTGCGAAATATGATCGATTTTCCGTGGTAGGACTAGACAATAGCCAAGCCGTTTATTTATGAACAATATTTGATATGATAGGTCTTACTATCATCAATCTTTGATCTTCTTACCTCTCTAGCTAACAGCAAACACATCGACACAGCATCCCTATCGGTCATTATAGCGATTGTTAAAATTCATAAATGAAAGATTGATACATATTAAGAGCTTGGCTTTATGCGAGTTAAGATATACGCCTGTATTCTTCGATTCAATATACTTCGATTCCTAACACACTTCTATAGATACTAAAGGAGACTCTTTTCTACTGATCTGTAATCATCTAAATTCTATGATTCTAACTTCTATTGTTTTTGTATTTCACCAGTTCTTATTGGTTTTTCTTTTCAATTCCACTGGTTTTCTTTTCTATTCCTTTCTTTTTAGGGCTTGTCTTCTTCAATGCCTCGTACCCAATACCACCAAACACCAAACCTACACCAAGCCATTGCACTCCCGACAAATGGTGACCAAAAAGCACCACACTCAACATCATACTGAGCATTTTTCTGGTGACAGTAGCAGTGACTAGCACCAAGGAGTCAAAGTTCTCAAGAATGATAAAGACAAACACCTGGCCAATTGAGCCCAAGGCTGCAAAAAGAACAATGTTGGTGAGTACTTCGGGGTACTTTTGTATGAAGGAAACAGTGTATTCGATTTCAGTATACTTGAAAACGGCAGTGTATCCCAAAGTAAGCACAAACACAAACAAGTTCAATATACACATGAGACTGGCTCCCGAGACTTTATGCTTCCCAGTCTGGTTTTTGAATAGCTGGTCTTGCGTCAGGTTGGTTAAGCCGTCCAAAACCATAGATCCTATCAATTGACTCATTCCCAACATGGTGCGGCCGTCGTTTATACTGGTTTTGGAGCTGCTGTGTCCACACGTAAACACGCCAACTCCCAACGTAACCAAGCCTGCTACCACGTATTTGAATACAGGGAACTTGGTTCCGTATAGAACCAGGTGCACCAACATCACTGGAATAAGTTTGCACGATTTAGCTAACAAATAGGCAAGATAGTCCACATGTTTCAACGACTCGTAGCCCAATGGCGAAGACAAGCTCGACGTCACACTGATCACAAGAAACCACTTGAAGTATTGGAAAGAAACGTCTTTGGTGTTGGTGAAAATCAAGAACGGGTTTCCCTTTGTCACTAGTGAGTACAAGAGTCCCACAACACTGGCAAAAAACGCCTGTGCGATGTTGATTATCAATGGTGCCTTGAAGTACTCCGGCTCATAGGACGAGTCTATACCGTAAGGCTTGGTGTTGATTCTCTCCTGAAGAACCGACCATGTCAAGAATGACCCATAGAGTCCTCCTACACAGACAGCCAACACTAAAACCAGTCTTTGTTTTTCCATTAACCTTCCTGTTGCTTGACTTGTATTTCGTATTTCATATTTCATGTTTCGCGTGGTAAAAAATAATTGTTCCGAGAACTGAACGTAACTGAGCGAGCATGACGGAAGGACCATAACTGAACGAGCATGACGGAAGGAGCGAAACGAGAGAAGTTGCAGGTAGTTAGAAGAGCAGAAAATGTAGATGAAATAGCGAGGAAAGTTACTGAAGATAATAAGTGAGTCAGCAAATGTCTCGAGGCATTTTTTAGTGTCATGAATGGCTGCAAACAAGTATTAAAAGACAACACATACTTTTGAGTACAGCTACTAATAAAGAGTGCCGATAAAAACTAGCAAAGATTAATAGTTCGAGTTAATACCTACTGATTGCTACAAGACAAGTGCCTATATATTAGTGTTTATTTTAACTTCTTCCAAATATTCCAAAGAAACCTCCCTTTTTCTTTTCGTCAGTTGTGGTCGAGACCAGGCTCTTGGAATCCAAATCATAACTAACATAATTGTAACCAACATCAAACAATACCGGTTTGCTCAAGATAGACTGGATTCTGGTGTTGTCTCCGAAATTGATAATGTTGTTCAAATCTTGTGGATACTTGTTCATGTTTTCAATGATACTTGTGCTATCGATGGACTTTTGTCCCAATTGTGCCAAAACATGCGCTTGTATGCTACAGGCCTTGAGCTGTTGCTTGAAATCGACAAATTGCTGGTTGTTGGTCACGTTGTAAGGAAATTGGTCGATTTTGTAGATGGGCTGGTCGGATTCCATCACTTGTGAGGTCAAAGTCTCTTTTTGAATGGTCCAAAAGATCTTCAACGCTTGGGCGTATTTCTGTTCTTCGCAGTAGGTTTGCGCGAGATACTTTAATTTTTCAGCCGTGAAGTATTTTTCCAAGGCCTCCAAGTCCTGCGACAATTCGTCGTCGTTATAGACACCAGGTAATTCTTTTATTTCTTCAACAATCGACACGGCATTCTCGTAGATCCCGATTTTCAACTTGGAGAAGGCGAAATCGCTACAGTGACTACTCAAACTTCTCTTCAACTTGGCAAACAAGAGGTTGTAATTGAGATATGTCAACAAAATGGCTCGGTCCTGTACCTTGTCGAGATCATCTTCCTCGTTATTTCTTTCGATATCTTGTTTGTGAACTTCGGCAATGTAGTCCCACTGGGTCACCAAACCATCGTACACTTCGGAACTTTGTTTGTCATCTACACCCTCACTGGCTTTGAGCACCTTCATTATGCTCAATGCTACTTCATCGTTGTAAATTCTGGCAGTGTGAGATCTCCATTCTACTGACTTGATAAGATCAACCGAAGTATCTATGGTGACCAACTTAGGGTCGTGCTTCTCCACAATTGCAATTGCATTGCTCAAAAATGGCAACTGTGCATGTTCTTGACAGTACTTGCGCGACGCAGTTTTTGGATCGGTTCCCAATTTGGTGGTGTTGCTTCTGGAGTCGCACAACTTTAATGAAGGGTCTACTATACTCTCAACCAACTCATCAATCAAGACTCTATCAAATTGGTCTGGATAATCAGCAGTATCTGTAGATTTTTGTTCTTCGTTGATTGAGAGAAGATAATCCAAAGCCACTCTTGCAATGGAAAATGCTATACATCCTGGAGCCCACTGCTTCTTGGCAATGGCCAATTGACCTTGGATCAATGCGGCATAAACGCTTAATTCGACTTTTTTGGCGTCGGAGGTTTCGTTCGCACTGATTTCTATCAACTTTTTACAGGTACTCAACGATTTCTTGATTCTACTGATCATCAAGTTTTTGTACGAAGAGGTCTTTTCGTTACTCACTTCAAGACTGTTTTTGATTTGTAATGCATACAATATGTCTCTTTCAGCAGTCAAAAGTAAAAGTAAACCATACTTGTCTGACTTGTTATAATCTTGGGCACTAATGGATGAGATCTTTTCTTTATCACGATACTGCTTGGTGTCTTTGGTCACAAGATTGAGATCACGACGTAACTTCACGATTCTGTTATTCACTACTTTCCGGAGTTTTCTGTAGTCCTGGGTGGTGCTGAGGTCCGCATTCATGCGGGCACCCAAGGTGATATTGAGGGGACAGTCCATACTGTTACTGCTTCTATCTTGGAGAACTGAATAATTTGTCGACCAAATTTTTGTCTTATCTGGTCCGCGCACGACCTTCTTGATCTGGTCCCCACAAGTAGCTGGATACACAAGACACTAGCATGGAGGCTATAGAGAATAGAGGGACATATCATGTTCGATTGGGCAATGCTTAAGATAAAAAAGCAAAAAAAAATAAATGGTCCCTAGCAGGATCGAACTGCTGATCTCGGCGTTATTAGCACCGCGCCTT
>JAJMBY010000057.1:0-58226 GCA_030585145.1 Suhomyces faveliae | reverse complement strand
TTCTCAGAAACATTTACAGTGTCTTTGATTACCAGGAAAACACCATTCTGATTGCCCAATCTAAAGAGAATGCCTACAACACCTCGGACATTGCTCCTATTCCTTAAACGTCTGCTAGTTCAGGTTATAGCGTGAATTATTTTAGTATTTTCTACAAGCGAATTGATATTTTGTTTTCTCTAAGCGAAATTCGCATCAATATGACGTCTAAATTTTCGCAGCCAAAATGGTTCCATGTATACTGAGAAGTGCGCAACTAGTAAAGGTTTAAACTCATTCTTATTGCGATCGTAGGACTCTTTGTGTTTGTGTCCGAAGCTCTCTTCGGGGCCGCTTATCTACAGTACCTCTTGCAACGTTCCCAACTGTTCCAGCAGTAATTATTGGGTTGTGTTCGCTTCACAGAAGTTTGAGGTGCGTTCCGGTATGCGGAGCCACGTAGATTTTTGACCGCTATCGCTCGTGAGTTAATTGTGCGATTTGTGCACGAAATATTTTGCACCCAACCCAAGTAGACGATGAAGAGGCAATACACCACCAAACAGTTATTGGCGCTTCGCCACACATGCAAGGCACACATTGAGTGTCCTGAGATTGCAGCAATCCAAGAAGACAAAGTGTGCGAAAGAGCATGGGCTGAGTACGTGAAAGATTCACGAAATGACAAGGTGACGTCTAAAATTGCATATCACAAGGTACCCATGGGATCGCTAATGTTGAGGGTTGAGCCTGGCATGGAGATCCCACATGGTGCTATTCTTATTCAGTATTGTCCAGTCCAAGCAGTAGGCGAGTTCAACCCCTCTGAGTTTTTTCACGAAACTACCCACTACGACCGTGAGGGTAACAAGTTGACTACTGGTAAAGAGCCCAGCTCACCGGCAACTAAATTCACCAAGTTCAAGTACGGCGTTGAGTCTGAAGATAACCCGTACGCAGTTACCGGATTCTTTCCCAACACTGAGAGCACCAGTGACGTCGATACCGACGGCTACAGCCACTCTACATACACCTCCAGCGATATCCAGATCCAGCTTCCGCCCGTCTGAGCCCAGGCTAGTGCGCGCTACCAATTTGATTTTTGATGGGGAAATGCGCGGCCAGTAAAGTAATTGCAACTCATCTCACAATGGCACTGCACACCCTCAAAAATGAAGAGTGGGTGTATCTAGATGTCGAACTGTATGTGGTGCGAATGTATCTACTTCATAGCTACTAACAATCTAGAAACGCGGACCCCCTTGTCCTCCAGAGCGACTCGGCACCAGAGTTTCTATCCATCGAGGTAGATGCTCTTACATGGAAACAGGTGATAACAGCCAGTCTAAAGAAAATGTATGGCTTGGTGGGACAAGCCACGCATTTCGATATACTCCACCATACCGGCCGCTCGCTTATACTAAGAATCCAGCCGCAGGACGAGTCTAAATTCAGAAATAGTTTCTTATCGTACGTGATGCAGCTTGAAACATTTGTTGGCTCGAGCTCGCGGTGCGCCAACATGGATAGCTACATCCAAGTCAGGGGCTCTTCTCCGTATATAGGCCTAGTTACCGAATAATTTTATGAACCACTACGTATAGTATAAGTAAAGCATATGTCTACATATGAAATTCGTCAAGGCTGTAGTTGGCTATTGTTAGTGCTGGATCACACTCTTATCACGTGCGTTTTTCAATCAGCCCGATCGCTTTCGGGGTGCTGTCAAGTTAATCCACGAGAAGTGATAATTATATTTTACATCAATTGAACTCTTTTCATTGCCATTGTCATGAAGCTACTTCTGATATTGGCATGGGTGGCTGCAATGGCCACTCTAGTGCAAGGAGAGTTTTCACCCACGATTAGCGTCACCAAGAACAAGGAGGCCCTGAGCGATATTGTCTACTTTGATGATTCGTCCAATGTCTTGGTGATAAGAGACAGCAAGCTTTTTATTTCCACTGATGATGGTAAATCGTACCTGCCAGTTCCAGATACCAAGGATTATGTAGTGATTGGATACAATTTTGACCCCCACAGCAAAGAGCGGGCTTTCGTGTTCACCAACTCCAGGTTTCAATTTTATACCAACGACAAGGGAAAAACTTGGAGGAAGCTCGACTTTAGTGACCACGACGAGTCCAAATACAAGGTGACGGTCTCGTCGTTTCCTGATGTGAACGTCAATGCTGCCAACCCCGATATGATTAACATACAGTTTTGGTCCTGTCCCCACAATCCGTTATTTGGTGAACAGTGTGTGTCGCGTGTCTACTATACTACTGATGGATTCAAGAGCGATCCCAAGAAACTTCCGTTAGATGCTACATCTTGTACGTTCGTCAAGTCCACCAAGAACATCAAGGCCGATGTGGAAGACCAGACGTTGATGTGCTCGGAAGAAACGCTCAATTCGTTTGGCCATGTGGTTGAATCTAATTTGAGGGTGTCCAATGATTTCTTTGCTAAAGACAATCGGTTAATCGAGAGCCACAAGTCCAAAACTGGTGTGATTCTCGAAATTCGTGTAGAGCAGTCCTTTATTATATTAATTGTGCAGAACGACAAATTCAACAAGAAATCCAAGGTCTCGCTCTATATATCTAAAGACGGTAAGCTGTTTGCAGAATCTGACTTCAAAGTGGGGTACTCATATGGAATCTTGTCATTCTTGGACTCTTCTCCTTCGTCGTTGTTCATCTCTGCAATGGACGCAACCCACCATCATATCAGTACGTTGTACTCGTCCGACAGTTCTGGGCTAAAGTTTGAAGTGCTTTTAGACAACATCGACACTGGCTCGGTTCAAAAGGTGCAAACTATCGACGGTGTGTGGTTGGCCAATGTTGGAGAGCCACGTACAGGTCCTTCAGACGACGACGACGGCAGAAATTCTTTCCTTGATTTGCTTATTGGTGGCAATTTTAACATAGATATCAAGTCCAAATACTCCTTCGACGATGGCCAAACCTGGAACTTGTTGGAGGTGGAAAATGACAAGGACTGTAAACTCTCTGATGATTGTTCGCTCCATGTGTTTGCACCCACAGAAGAGAGCGGTAGCGGCGATTTTGTTACCGGACCTACGCCAGGTATTATTATGGCCGTCGGTAACAAGGGTAAGCATTTGAAGAGAGATATTGCCAAGTCGTCGACGTGGATATCGAGAAACGGCGGTAAGCTGTGGTCCGAGACGTTGCCTGAACCGTGTATCTTTTCGTTTGGAGACTTGGGAAATATCATCATGGCTGTTCCTTACAACTTTGGTGAAATTGAAAGCACGGTCGACAAGTTCTACTACTCGTTAGACCAAGGTAAATCGTGGAAAGAAGAGAAGTTGGAGATTCCCGTATTTGCCAACAATCTCATTACCACTTGGGACGGATCTTCTACGAAGTTTGTGTTTTCAGGCTTGATCGATAACACACCCGAAAACATCGAAGACTTTGAATTTTCTGATGCGTTGTATGCTATTGATTTCGAAAAGGCTTTTGATGGCAAGAAATGTGGCAAGAATGATTTTGAATCGATTTATGCCAGAGTTAATTTGAACGATAAGCCCGTATGTCTCTATGGACACAAGGAGAAGTTCACCAGAAGAAAGCAAGATTCCAAGTGTTTTGTGAATAACTTGTTCGATGACATCAAGGTCTATGATGAGCCGTGTGAATGTACTTCGGCTGACTTTGAGTGCTCGCCTGAGTTCAAATTGTCCGACAAAGGCGGACAAGTGTGTGTGCCTATTGCTGACAAGATCAGAATTTTGTGTCTGGAAAAGAACGCCAAGGAGATTACTCTTGTTGATAAGGTATTGGTCGATGGCAATTTGTGTAAACTCGGCAAAGAAAAGTTTGTCACGGAACAGAAGTTGAAGTGTTCTGAGTACGTAGATAACGACACTCCTGAACACAAGACTATCAGCTCGTCTCTCTTCAAGTTTGAGTCTTTTCTTGCCCAGTACTCGTACATTGAGGAGGGTGATTTTGGTTTTGAAAACGTGGTGGTCAGAACAGGCGACCACAAGGCTTTCATATCCAACGACGGAGGTAAAACCTTTGTCAGAGTGCCAATTTCCGACCGAATTGAAAGCTTTTATATCGGATTTGTTCCTGGCCAAGTGATTTTGATCACCAACACCAAAAAGTTCTACATTTCGTTGGATGGTGGTAATACTTTTGCCAGAAGACATGCACCTCTGGAAGCAAGCAAGAACAGTGTGGCCGTGTCTTTCCATAAGAACGATACCAGCCAGTTCATTTGGTACGCCAGTGAAAAGTGTGACAACCAATACAGTCCTGAGTGTGCTCTCACTGCTTATATCACCAAAGACATGGGTAAAACTTTCGATGTTTTAAAGGAAGACGTCACCTACTGTGATATTGCCGGGCCTTTCTTTGAAAAACAGGATTCTGATAACGAAAACATGATCTTTTGTACGGTAGTAGATAAGCTGACTTCCAAATTAAAACTTGTTTCGTCGAACAACTACTTCCAAGATTCAAAAACCGAGTACGACTCCATTGTTGGCCATGCTGTCACCGGCAACTTCTTTATTGTAGCAGCTATTGATGAGGAGAAATCTGCATTAGCTGCCAAGGTGTCTGTAGATGGTAAGATATTTGCCGATGCTGACTTCCCTCTGGATTTGGCGGTAGGCTCTAACCAAGCGTACACTGTCTTAGGCTCTGAATCCAATGCTATCTTCATGCATGTGACCACCTCAAACAACGAGGGCCATGAGTTTGGTACCATCCTCAAATCCAACTCAAACGGTACTTTCTATGTCTCGTCACTCGACAAAGTTAACAGAAACCGTCAAGGGTATGTGGATTATGACAGAATCGATGAGTTGGAAGGTGTAATTATCAGTAACACTGTATATTCCGACAAAGCTCCTAAACAATTGAAGACCCAGATTACCCACAACGACGGTGGTGAGTGGTCATACTTGGCCCCACCGGGCTCTGACTCTCAAGGTAAAAAGTATGATTGCAAGGACAAATCACTTGAAAAGTGCTCGTTGAATCTTCAGGGATTTACTGAAAGACCTGACTATAGGGACACTTATTCGTCTGCTTCTGCCACTGGCTTAATGATCGGAATCGGAAACGTCGGAGAAACCTTGGAAACCCCTGACAAATTGTCTACATTTATTACCAGAGATGGTGGTATCACTTGGAGGGAGATCAAAAAAGGTATGTACATGTGGGAGTACGGTGATAGAGGTACCATCATAGTGTTAGCCAAATCAAATGAGCCTACAAACAAGGTTGAGTACTCCTTAGATGAAGGTGCCACCTGGAAGGAGTACGAGTTCTCTTCTGAACCAGTTAATGTCATCGACTTAGCTACAGTTCCTACAGATACATCCAAGAAGTTCATTGTATTTGCCAACAAAGGCGGTCTGGATCACACCAGGTCTTACTTTATTGATTTTAGTGGCGTACATTCCAGACAGTGTCAATTGGATCTTGACAATCCTGACGGCGACGACTTCGAATTCTGGACCCCCTCGCATCCTAAACTTCCCGACAACTGTTTGTTTGGCCATGAATCCAAGTACTTGAGAAGAGCCGAGGGCCACAACGACTGTTTTATCGGAAAGGCCCCATTAGAAACCGGTTTTAAAGTCACCAGAAACTGTTCGTGTACCAGAAGAGACTACGAGTGTGACTACAACTATTTCAGAGACACTGACAATACGTGTAAATTGGTCAAAGGATTGAGTCCAAGCGATCGGTTGAATGAGTACTGTAAAAAGGAATCAGCTTTTGAATACTTTGAGCCCACTGGTTATAGAAAAATCCCCCTTTCTACATGTGAGGGTGGGAAACAATTCGATTCCTTCAACAAAAAGGCATGTCCTGGTAAAGAAAAGGAGTTCAACAAGCATTATGGCAAAGAGGTTAGTGGGGCCAAGTTAGTTTTGGTTGTCTTGGCACCTATGGTGGTATTCTTTTTAGCCACATGGTTTGTCTACGATAGAGGGATCCGCAGAAACGGAGGGTTCAAGAGATTGGGTCAAATCCGTCTCGATGAAGACGATTTTGAACCTATTGAAAACAACGTTGTTGATAAAGTAGTTAACCGTATTGTCAAAGGAGGAATTCTTGTTCTAGCAGGCTTAATTGCTTCTTATAAAACGATCAAAAAAGTGGATGGTGTTCTTTTGGATAAGATCTCCTCGGCCATTTTCCGTCGTTCTCCTGGTCGTAGAAACTACGTCCTGGTGCCAGATATTGATGATGAAGAACAGTTGTTTGGAAGTTTCGACGAAAATTATGAAGATGAACTAGATGAAGATCCAACCAACTTAACTCAAAACTTTCCATCAGAGTCACAAAATGATATCGATGACTTGAATGTTGAAGAAAATGAAGACGTTACTGCTGACTCAAGACTATTCAATATAGATGATGAGGAGCAAGATGAAGAACCTGAAGATTCAAAAGGAGTGGATAAGAAGTAGAAAATTTATAATATAAGTTATTACGACTGCCTGTAGATCAAAAAATAAAGACTAGCCTGTAGCGTGAAACAAGGAGCTAGGTCTAACTGTTCACTTGAAGTATCATTCGAACACACAGTATGGAAAAAAATATGACACGGACAGGAATTGAACCTGCAACCTTTGGGTTTGGAATCCAATGCTCTACCATTGAGCCACCGCATCACTCTGTGAGAAAACAAGGACCTTGTGTCTTTATACTATACTGTATTGTTGATAATCTCAGCTTCAGTACAGCTATTCTCAGTTCTGTTTATACTTCAACAATTAGAATATAATTTACTCAAGTCCACTGCCAAAACACGAGGAAAATCGGAGAAAAAATATGTTGTGATTTAAACGTTTTGAGTTAGTAGAGAATTTTGTACATATTAGTAAAATTTTCTCAAAATATATAAAGGCCGAGAGTAATCTTGAATTGTATACTAACTGATTTATATTGGTATATAGCAAACGTTTTCAGTGTACAAACTCACTCTACCTAGATAGTTCTATCATTACTCGATTTCAATATAGTCTGACAATCCTATGCAATAATACGGGTGGTGCTTAAAATTGCACAAAAGGTAATGTAAATTCAGTGAGAAAAAACTTAAACGAGAATCTTAAAGCTAAGATCGGAGCATTCGTAGGCAATTGGAGAGTGCAGTATTTATTCGTGTAGCCTAAATTACGGGGTGATTAATATTATTATTACTTTTATTAAAACTGCCAGTCTGAAATAGTATAATTATATACCGAAGTGTAAAACGAAGAGAAAGAAAAGTAGGCATATAATCTATAGCCTTGAGATACGACGATGCGATAGACTTTTGAAGAGGTCAAGGGGTTTTTGAATTGAAAATATCATGCTTGAGTGGTTGGTTGATTAATGGTTACGTTGAAGATCTATTTCGTGGAATAAATCTTCGGGGTTTACCGCATCCATCATATCATTTTCTTGAATTCTTTGATGATTAACATCATTTTCTCCTAATGATTTTCTGAATAATGCAAAATAAGGGATTATGTACAACAATCCCAATAAGGTAGTTGATCCTAAAGCACAAGCTAAAGATATACCCACCACCTTTCCCTTTGATAGTTTGCTAGACTTGTTGTTTATGTCATCAGATGATTGAAATCTATACGAGTCCATTATCAAAAGGGAAGAGATTTCACCTATTTGATTATGTGACGTGGTGGTGTAAACATAAGGAATCCAACTGGAGCCATTATATAATGCAACATTCACTAAACCATAGTTGGTTAAATTGAATCTTCCCGCCAACACCAAGATATTGTCTTTATCGAAAAATGATCCGTTATTATTGCTGTTTGATTTGGATAATTGAAGGAGTTTGAGATCATTGAATTTGGTTTCCGAATTAATGTCAATTTCTTGGTCAATACTTGTCCATTTGTTCCCATCATAACCTGAAATGAAATCGTCACCATAGGCTACCATTCTAGCATTCAAATCATTATCATCATTGTCATTTATAATAAATTTCAGGATCAATTTTGACGAGCCCAACTTATTTAATGACGATTTACTGCTTATATCGCCAGAATCAAAATTGTAAGTTATGAAATTGGCAGATGATCCATTGATAGTCAAATTACCGCTTATCAATACTTGGTTTGATTGGTAGAATTTAATTTCTGTGATTTCTCCCTCGACATTCTCATCAGTCTTACTATTGACCGTTTGAGGATTGATCCATCTGGTGTTTTCGATGTCGTAAATGCACATACTAACACAATCTAAAGAACCTGCTTGATCGAAATTTCCTCCAACAAGTAGCTTGTTGCCTTTATCATACAACACAATGCTATTTATTTGGAGATTTGAACCATCGTTGGTCGAAAGCTGCGATGGTTGAAACGAAGCAATCGAATTGTTTTTCAAGTCATAAATCATCAATCCAGTCAAGTTACTTGCGCTGTCAACTTCAACAGTTCCGTTGAATCCAACAAATAAATAATGACTACTACTGTCCACGTATAAAGTCTGAATATTAGAATCTGATGACCACGAGAATGTACCGTTCAAAGGTGTGATGGAGGTGTTTGGCTTGTTGTTCGAGATGAAACCCAATTTATCGACCGATCCTGAATCAAAGTTTCCAGCTATGACACTTGATGAGCTATTGACGTAGTATGAATTGGTGATTTGACTAGAGACATTGCCTTCTGTTATGTCAATATTGTAAGCATTGAAGGAATCATTAGACGAAGAATAGGCTTGGTCAGAACTGTAAAAGTCCATGATATTGAAAGAACCTCCTCCAAGAATTTGTTGGTCATTATTCAAACTCAAAGCTTGACTAATATTCAACTGATACTTTGAATCGGCCCACGAAGAATTGGAATTGTTCCATACCTTGTAATATGAAGAATCGGAAGAGAAGATAAGGAACTCAGAATCATCGATGGAGACGTTGGTGAATTGGTTAAAGTCTGAATCAATAAAGTTGTTACCAAACCCATACCACTCGCTGTTTTGTGAATATAACGCAAAATTGCTGACGGAGGATGTTGAGTCGTTCAGTTGAGAAAGGTTGTTCAACTTAACAGAATCGTCACCACCATTATTCAAGCTGAATTCTCCCAAAAATACTAAATCACCATTGAATCCCACTATGTTCGATGCCGAGGTGTTGAAACTGGCCCCAAAGATTTTGGTATCGTCGGCTCTCTTGCGAAGATTGGATTGAATTTGAGCCTCTGTTTCATTGCTGGAAGTATTATAGGAACCAATTTTGAGAGTGATAAGGTTGTCGCTTGGCAACGTAAGGTTCTTTGAATTGGACTCAAAGTTGCCTAACAAGAGCAACGAGCTCGAATCTGATGAAGTGTTGAAAAGCCTGATTTGATCGACCACAGTATTATTTGATAACCGTCCACTCAACAAGTTGATAGAGGAGTTACCGACAAATGTATTGTTTGGACTTATGATTGTTTTGTTCTTATCGGTGTACGAGACTAAGTTCAAGTCAAAGTTGGTAAAGTTGGCCAAGGAGTATTCAAATAAACCGTTGATGTCAATATAAGTTAATTCAGGTTGACTTTTCTTCTTTCTGTTGGTTGAGTTTGAGCTGTTGGTATCATAGTATTTATCCAAATTCACAATATTAGCGGTGAATTTATCTACCACCAACCATGGATCCTCAGTTCCGGGAATAATGGTATCGTGATACGATATTTCAATACGGTTCAAACCGGAGTTTTCTGAGCTCCCGTTCAATGGTCCGTAGTATAAGTAGTCGAACTTGTAGTAATCATTATTTTGGTAGATAAGTTTACTGGCCAATTCGTTCTCTTCATTATCAATGACAGTCACATTAACAATTGATCTTTTGGAACATGAATTGTCTGCAATACAACCAGGTGTGTTCATGATAATGGAGTAGTTACCAGTGTACGAAATGTTGGGGTAGAGGGTCATTTTTGAGTCTGTTCCCACTGAAACCAAGTAATCGGTATCGGTTACTGAAGATAAAGCCTTGACTGACTGGAAACTGCCCTTGTCTGCATGAGACGAGTTTTCTTCGGCGTTTGGGTTTTCTTCGTCACAGTTGGGCTCATTGAGCGAATCGTTACCATAAACGGTGATGGCGTTCAGAAACAACTGGAACCCTGAAAGAACACCCTTGGAACCGTACCAGTCAACGATGGTGACACCTACTTTGTCGATTTCCACTTCGTTTTCGAACGCAAAATCCTGGAAATCAGCCCCATATCCCAAACTCTTGGTTTTGGTAGATGGGTCGTAGTAGACAAAGTAGCTTCCATTGTCGTCAACATAAATAGTATCGTCTTCAGACAAATCGGAAGCGTTTTTTGCATTTGATTGAGTGATTTTTTCAAGTTCGTCCAATGTAAGCAAGGGACACCATGCGTCACAGTACTTGATTTCGTTTGTGTTTGGATCTACATATGACAAGTTCATGATACCATTGTTGGGGTAAGAATAGATTCTGAACGTTTTGGTGGCATCGGTTCCTTGTGGAACTGTGAGTCGTGCCTTGGTAGGTGTCAAGCCTTTCATTTCATCAGGTAATTCTACAAGCCACTGGCCACCTTGGCCCGAACTGACCGACCAATCTACTGTTTTTGCTGGACAAATAAGGGCCGAGTCTGCTGCTTTTCCATCGCTATTGACGTTGGAAAATGTTCCGTGTTTCAACGAAATGATTTGCTCAGCATTGATTAACGAGGTGTTGGTTGTATTTGAGTTGTTGAGTTTGGTCGAGTTGGTAGTGGTGTTGTGAACTAGCAACTCCTTGAGTCCTAATGTATTGAACTTTCCACCAAATATAATAGAGCCTTCATTTTCGTTATTGTTGAATATTTTAGATATGGCGTTGACTCTGGAGTTTTTGCCGAAACCTTGGAATGGCGTGGACGATAACGATTTGGTCTTAGTATTGTAGATGGCAGCACCATAGGTGTTGTTGAATTCAAAATCTCCACCGAGATAAATAAGGGAGTTGTCAACGTATATGGTTGACACATTTCCGTTTAATGAAGTGCCATCTCTTTTATTGTTGGAGGAGACTATGGTGGTGATTTCATTGTTGGTGACGTTGTATATTATAGGCCCACTGATTGACTGACCGTTGATTTGGGTATAGTTACCGTTGACGGCGAAAGTATCGGACGAGACAGGAAGAAGTTGATCGATATTTCCATCTAAAGTGGCCAACGTGATATGATTATTGCTGGAAGGGTCTTTCAAGTATAGTTTAGTAGCGTTTGAGTCGAAGGAAGAAGCATTGACGTACGAATAGAACGAGATGGCATCGAACGAGCCAAAGAACCCGATTTGATCACCAAATTCACTATAACGAAGCGCCGGCTGGGATATTGTCTCGAAAGTGGCTGCCGACACCACCATGAA
The DNA here is from genome assembly GCA_030585145.1 of Suhomyces faveliae. Classification (NCBI taxonomy): domain Eukaryota; kingdom Fungi; phylum Ascomycota; class Pichiomycetes; order Serinales; family Debaryomycetaceae; genus Suhomyces; species Suhomyces faveliae. The sequence continues at coordinate 46,851 of JAJMBY010000057.1, read as the reverse complement.
AAGTAGGAGGGCCAGCAGTAGCTGGTGCAATAGCATGTCCTGGTTTGTAGGTTGCTAATGAAACTGATGTAAACCAATGATAGGGTATAACCAGAATACTGATGGTATAACCAGAACGACTATGGTATAATCAGGTTGGACTATGGTATTATCCAGAACGAATGACGAGTAGCGAGAAATATAAATATGAATTGTTTTTTTTTCTGCGATGTTTTGTATAGCTATTTTTGACGAGCGTGTGAGGTAGGAATGGTAGTGAGGCGAGATGGTAGTGAGGCGAGAGATGGGAGAGAAGACACAGTGACAGGTTACAGACAGAGGGTACAGGACAGAGCGCGAAACGACAAGAGATTAGTAGCTAGCTGGAAAATACTTGACGTACGTAATAGCCGAGGGTGCCAGTGTAATCAACCGGCTGAATGCTTGTTGACAGTTGCGCCCGATCGGGCACCACGATCACCGTAAATGTCACGCGGTAGAGGGCACGTGTTATGCGGCGTGACTGTTAGCCATAGATCAAATCACGACGGCAAGTAAGCTAGAACGCCATGGATTATCCGACCGGGGTAGACCCGTATGTGACACGGCAGCACTTGTTGCACCACAAGTACTCGCCCTTGATTTCAATTCAGGCATCACATAATGCAGATAAACTCGTGCAGCGGGTGCTCGGGGTGGACGATATCTCGATGCTCCAGATCCTTAGGCCGTACGGGAACAACGCCAAATACACCATTCCCAACCAATCTTTTAAGATTGTGAACATTCAATTGATCAATAAAAACTATCCCAGCTTCCCTGTACGATTTGAGCCGTCACTACCCGAGCTTTTGACGGTGTTCAATTCCAGTAGCAGTGAAAGCAAGCCCGACCAGTTGTTCAGTATTTCGTCATTGGAGCTTTTACTCAAACATTCGGCAGCAGAGTCCAACAAAGACCTTTATCTCACATACTTTAACAAAATCATCACCTCTAACAATATTGTGCCGTTTGAAACATTCAACCATCCGGTGTCCCAGATATTTATTATAGACTACGAAGAGGACTCGTTGGAGGTGTTGCGCAAGCTAATAGTGGATTTTCGCAACCATAGTTTCCCCAAGTTCTTCAATATCGACGATCTTTTGATCCATGTGTTTGTGTTGTACGACTCCAATAAGTTCCTGAGTAGCGAGATTTTGACGTTCCAGGGCTTGGTGAAGACCAATTTGAACGTAGTGGCTACGGCTATGCCGGTGAGTGCAGCAGCGAATGAATCGGTGGAATCAATCAGGCTTTCCGTGACAGAAAACTCCACCATCGAAGAAGACCTTCAGCGTATATCGCTCCAGCAGTCGTCCAAATCACCGTCAAACTACATACAAGTACCCAAGTCAATTGACTCGGTGCTTAGAAGCAAGTTGTATGAGTACATCAACCGCTTTCTCATTCCACACATGCAGTCCAAGATCAGAATATGGGACGACCAGTTTCTCCAACCCAAAAAGTCGATCACGGGCCGGTTCTTTTCGGCATCCAAGAAGTTTTTCAACAACGATGGTACTGCTTTGGCCCCTTCTGCAGGCTTGGCGTACAACTACAACGAAAGCTACTACTATAAACTGACCCCAGAACAAACTATTCGTAAATTGGCCGACTGGTCCATTATTCTCAAGGACTTCAAGTATGCCTACTCCACCTACGATGTCATAAAAAAAGACTATACTAACGACAAGGCGTGGGTATATGTGGCATCCAACCAGGAGATGTGCATAGTATCGCTACTTTTGGCCCAGACCCAACAGACCACTGCCAACCCCACTCCTCCCGATAAAAATACCCTTCGTAAAATCAGACACGATATCATTGAACCGTACATTGATAACCTCTCTTACACATTCAAGTCTCGTCTCAATTTAAAGACATACAGTCTCAAGACATTGGCCATGGTGACCGAACTACTCTTGTGCATGTGCATCACATTTGACATCTCGTGGTGCTGGAACGACTTGATTGAAAAGTTCTTGTTGAACAGTATCAACGAGTACGATGCCCATTTGGTATCGGCCAACAAGAACTCGCAGGTTATTCGAGCCATTTTGTACGAAAGACTAGGCTATAGTAGTGGCCAGTGCTTGTTTTTCCCCAGCAGTGCTGCCAGCGTGGTACCTGAGAATACTGTCAAGGCGCGCGAGCCGGTGGAAGAAGGCCATTATAGCAATCCACACAAGCTCATGCCTCCTTTGAACGCAGGAATTGCTGGCCTTACACGGTACCGAAAGCTGGCCATATGGTATTTGTTGCTGATGAAGGAGTGGTTGATACTTAAGAATTATCATCAGATAGAGAGTTTGATGCAGAATATCAGACTAGTGTACAAACTTGATGTTGGTCCTGATTGGTACGACCGGGGAGATATGTTGTTGGGGTTCATAAAGCGGAGCTTAACTGAACGAGTGACTGAACGTGAGATAGCAAGTGATGCTACTACACAGGAGAACACCAACTGAAGGAGCGAGAGCGAAAGAAGCTGCCACGAGAAGACTAAGATAACTTAATGGTACGTATATAGCGAGAAGAGTTAAAATCTAATGATAATGTAAGTAAAGCACATTACAAGTAAGTATTAGATCTCGGTTTTTCTACTGGGTTGGCTCGCTTTCTTTCTCACTATCTCTTGGTATCGTATAATTCGCCAGAGTGTCTAATATTGTCAAGATGAAGTCTGGGTGGATAGCATCATCTACTCGTCGGAAGGGGTAACGAAAGAAGAAGAGTAAAAATACATAAAGATCGGTGGCTTAGTTATTGACTCTATTGCTTTTATTAGTATTTGGTTGTAATCACTAATCAAGCTAAAATACATAAGTGTTGGCTTTGTGCTAGATGATTTAGTGCTATTACCTAGTACAGATTCTTTTTGGTTCGTTGGTGATGATTTCCAGTGCTATCTCTGTCCTAGTCAAGCTCTCTTAGAGCCTGCTTTCTTCTTTTGTCCATGCTGGTCTTAATTCCCACCGCCAGAGGATCTTGCTGGCGCGAGATGAAGTGCCACACTCTCTTTAGCACCGAGCTGGCTGTAGGAATCGTGGTCACCTCGCCGGCTCCTTTGAGTGGCGACAAGCCAAACAATTTTGTCTGGAGGGTGTTTATGTCATCAAACATGAGCTGGTCGTCGGTATTGTCCGAATCATCAAAGTAATTCTTGGGATTCACAAACTTATAATGCACTAGCATACTAAACACTGCCTTGGTGACATACTTGACCACAATCGACAATGGATAAGGGAAAAAAGTATACAATGCAAACTGTTCTGAACGATCACCTTTGATTCCAGTGTCAATATGGATGGCTGAAGAAGGAGCCGATTTGACTGGCCTCGAGCCCTTGTTGGATCTTTTTCTGGAGAGTGAAAACGGAAGCAAGTACGATTGGCGTTCGTTGGTGCCTGCCTTGTGAAACCTTAAATAAGACCAGCTTATAAAGAATCCTAGAATACTTTGTAGAAATGAGATGTAGAATTCTTCAGTGATGAATTGCAAGATGAAGTAGGTGACTATCAACATGAACGGCAAGTAGGTGACTTTCAACCGCAAGTTGCCTTTGAAAAAAATGATATAATGAGCCGGTATTCTCTGTTTGACCGCCACAAAGAACCCCATGTTGATGGCCATGGCCGATATTACCACCGGTGGAACAGCTAGAGAATCTGGATCTGAAGCCACCACTGACTTGATAGTATAGTACGAATACAAGAGCACGTTTGAAATGACGACATTACTCAAAATAAACTCGGTAAACTCTCGCGGCCCCCACATTGTTTCCAAGTACTTACCCATGTAGAAGAAGAGAATGAAGCTGACAAACAACCCCACGAAATTCTCTTCTATAAAGCTGGAGGTGACGAGCACCCACGGCCTGGTCACAACAGGAGACTTGGTAGGTATGAAAGTGAGTAATGGAACGTACAATTCGTGAGGATGAGGGATCTCGCCGGTTTCTTGGGCAATGGAATTGACTTCATTGGGGGTGGATTTGGACGACGAAACAACAAGAACAAAGTAGGTATAGTACTTGAGTATGAAGTTGAGTAGTGTGAGCGTGGTCAACACCACTAATAGTATGCTGGTGACTTTGGGGATCTTCATTGTAAAGAAGACTGGTGAAGTCTGAGAATTAATGTTGAGATTTTGATGCGCGGTGATCAATAACGAAGCAAGAGCGGATGGCAGAGACAAGAAAAAGAGAAGGGAAGCGAAGAATTGGTACTGACGGTAACAAAAAAGCAACTCTACACAGTAGCTAGATTTGTATCTATGAATAAACCTAACAAAGAGGAATGTTATTATTAATATTCAATTAGTATTGATACAAATCATTACGTGCAAAGAATGTCTTTAGGGGAATATGTGTAGTGTCATTGTGCCTTAGTATTAGTCTGAACGTGATACTACTCGGGTGCTTCTTCCCTGAATCTATCAACTCTGCTACTTTTAGTGTGAACGAGTACCTTCGCAGTAGATCTTTGTTGCTCACTGATTGCATTCTGCGGGGACAGATGAGATCTCGTTAGACTTATAGATCTGTATCAAAGTATACTTAAATGTAGTCAGCTCAGTTATGCTTATGTGTAAATACTTCATATGCAGCACAGGTAGATTCACTTAATATATCACTTGGTATAGTGTACTTGTATCTAGTACTTATTTTGCACCCATCGTCCGCACTGTCGGTAAAATCATTTCGCACCGAAATAAAGAAACCATACTACTCCAGATTACTCCAGACTACACCACTATGTTTAGAGCATCTACCATATCCAGAGCTGCTAGATGGTACTCAACGCGGCCAATACCTCCCAAGCCGCGTGTGCGGGACTTGTTACGCACTCCTGTGTTTAAGTCAATGATTTTGACTGTAGTTTTGGGAACAGTCGTGGTTGATGTGATGAAAGGAAAACGAGAGATGGAAAGTTTGCACAACAACCACGTTTCGAAAATGGGCATACTACGAGAGGTGATTGAAAAGTTGAAGAATGGCGAAAGTGTCGATCTTGCTCGAGAACTCAAGTTGGCCAATACCTTGTCGGACTCTTCCGATATCGAGATCGACGAGCACATCGAAGCATTCTTCAAGATGGCCGAGGAGGAGGAGAAAGAAATAAAGAGTGAGAGTATAGAGAGTATAGAGGAAGGGGAAAGGGAAAAGCGCCGTATCGAAACATCCAAGTTTTTATAGTCAGTACATACGATTGAGAAAAATATAGTAACGTTAAAAGTCACGAATCTTAGATTATACCAGCTCATAGTAAAGACGACCCAGATTTGATAGTGGTACTGAAAATGCAGGGTTTTTGTAATGAAGCATCCTATCACCTCGGCATTTCCTAGTGCACTTTCACCACCAAAGCATTCCATCACTATTCGCTCGCTCCACCATTTCGCTAGCGAGCGTAATTTACACGACGAGGACCCTTTTAATCCTTTACTTATATAATCATACTTATATTATTCTTATACTTATTATACTACACTAGAAACATCCTGAAACAATTTCATAGTAAATTATTATTACATTCCCCCGTCACACAGTTTCACCCTCACTATTAGTATTTTTACTTGACTATCAGCTCGCCATCGCTCGCTAATATTAGACCAAGGCTATCTTACGAATAGTCTTACGATGGTTCTCTCCACTTTCCACCACCTTCCCCTCGATAACCAACTTCTTGACCCCCTCGGAAATCTCATGATTCTCCACTCTAAAACTGACACGCTCATTTATCTTGATGGCTAAATCATTGAACCTTATCAAGTTGTTGTTTTCCTCAACAATTTTCATGATTTCATTGGTCAAATCTTGTTGAACTCTTCTCTGTGCCGACGTAGTACCGGTCTGGACCATATCCATGTCAATTCTTCCGGTAATTGGATCGGTAGCGTAGTCCTTTATGGCGGATTTGATTAATCTAACTGCTTCTTTCACGTCAATCAACTCAACCCGTTGCGATAATCTCATCTTCGCATGGGCTTCGGAAAGTCTGATCATGGACTCCAATTGTCTGGTAGTAGCGGTGATTCTTCTTTCGGAAGCACGGGAATCCTCACCCAATTTTCTCATATCGACATAGGCTCTGACCAATTCGTTTTTGGCTTCTTCACATAATACAGGGTTATAGTTCTCCTTGGCATATTGAATGTACGAAGTCAAGAATTCAACTGGCAACAAGAATTTGCTGGAAACAGTATCGGGTGCATCTTCCAAGTACATTTCAGTCAAATGTTTGGCCAATTGACGGTCGATTTTCTCGTCCACCTTATCAAGAATCAAATACACCAAGTCAAATCTTGATAATAACGGAGGAGGCAAGTCGATATTGGATGTGACAGGCAAGTTGGGGTCGTATCTGGAGTTGATGGGATTGGCCGAAGCCAAAATAGAAGTTCTGGCATTCAATGTGGTGATAATACCTGCTTTGGCAATGGAAATTGTCTGCTGTTCCATTACTTCATGAAGCACTGAACGCGTTGTGTCACTCATCTTGTCAAACTCATCAATACAACAAACACCACCGTCAGATAATACCAAGGCACCCGATTCCAACACCAATTGCTTGGTATCAACGTCTCTGGTAATGTAAGCAGTCAAACCAACGGCAGAAGAACCTTTGCCTGAAGTGTAAACACCACGAGGAGCGATCTTGTGGACGTACTGTAAGATTTGAGACTTAGAGGTCGATGGATCTCCACAGAGCAATATGTTGATATCTCCTCTGTAGCGGCCACCTTTCTTGAACGTCTTGTTGGTTCCTCCAAACAACTGCAACAATATTCCCTTTTTCACATCGTCCATTTCGTAAATGGAAGGTGCCAAACTTCTAGCAAGAACCTCGTAGAGATCGTCTCTGCCGGCCACCTCATGGATCTTTTCGATATCTTCGGCAGTAAGTTTTCTAATTTCCTCTGTTTCTTGACCTGAAATCTCTTGATCCAAGGTGGAGATGTCAGCACCCATTCTCTTCTTGTCGATTTTCTTGATATGAACAACATCCAAGTAAGTTTTGTAAAGGTTTTTCAAAGCTCTTTGGGTTGAATTGGAACGGACAGGTAACGATCTGAAAATTCCGCATACCTCGATACGGTCACCGGGACGGCACGAGTCTACGAGTTCATCGTATACACACAAGTTGATGGAGTGTGGGGTTTGTCCGTCGGGTACCAAATCAGGGGTTTCCTGAAGCTTGATCACCTGTTTGTCAGCAAACGAAGAACGGTTGTGGATCAACATCATCGAGTTGGTTTGGCCACAAACTTCACGAGGACACTTGGTAGGTTCTGAAATGACACCACGGTCGATTTCAACTGCCACGGTGTGGCCACATGCGTTGCACTTGAAGAAAGCCACCTTCATATCGGGAATAATCGAGGTGGAACGAAGAGCTAATCCTTTGACACTGACCAACTTATCAATATCATTAGGGTTTAAGTCTCTCATACCTTTCAGAACCAAGTTCACATTGTATGGTCTGATGGTATAAATATTGGTTTCGATTTCATCAAGATTTGCTCCCACAGTGTTATCGGCCGAGAACTCGTTGCTGTCATTGACCAACTGAATCATACAGTCCTTCACGGTTTGATCCATAATAGGAATCACTTCTTGTGGATAGTTGATCAACTGGTAGTATAACTTCTTTGTGGCAGGGTAGGCAGATAAATTAAGAGCATCCAAGTTGAGATTGGTGACGCCCAAATCACGGATATTGTTCAACTGTTCGACATAATAGAGCTTATCGTCTTCTGGTGTGACTTCCTGGCTGTCCAATTGTTTACGGTATTTGTACTTGAACGACATTAAGAAGTCTCTAAACGCATTGGAACAGTCCTGGATCGATACATTGGTACCCCAAATGACTCTTACGGGTTCGTCTGTTTCAATAACATCAGTGTTAATCTGTGACGAAGACGAACGGAGCGGATGCACGTCTTGAGAGCGAGGATTGGTTTGTGATTCAGTAAAGATTCGGCGTCTCATGGGCGAAGAGGTCGCGTCGTGCAAATCACTACGCTGAGGGCGACGGACAATACGATCAACATCGCTGGTTAGTCTATCGGAGCGTATTCTAGAAGAGCCACCATGGTTTCCTGCGATATCTGATGTGTGATGAACCGAAGATGTGTAATGAAGAGGCGACGAAACGTCTCTTTTGGATTGGGCGTGTTCTGAAGGCGGATTGGAAGATGATGCGAAGAAAAGAGGCGACGAAGGCACTCCTGGAGTATGTTGTGATTGTGATTGAGTCTCCGAGTCTCTCGTATTCGATGGATTGGTGTGCTGAGCACTAGTAGGCGGTGGAGAAGACATGGTGAAGTGATGTAAATTAATTGAGAATAAATTGTTTAATTTGAATTAATGAATAAATTTGACGCGTTCATTAATGTAGCCAATTTACCCAAAAGAGTGAAAAATGGAAAAAAAAAACGGGAAAACGAGCACGGAAAAATAGTAATAGGGAAGAGGGTAGATGAGGAAAGAAAGTGGGTGATAGGAGATGAGTGCGAGAATATTAGCGAAAAGAGTAGAAAAGTAGGCATGCAATAAAAAGTCGGGAGAATATCAGGTTTGTCATGTAGAATTGACGTGGTCAGATTGGGGTAATGTCCAAGACAAAACGTCAAGTGCGTATGCAAAATTCATTGGTTAATGAGAAGAGCAGCCACTGCCAAGTTCTCAGGAATAAAGTCTTGGGAATAAGGTCTTAGGAACGGTAGAACGGAAAAGAGTCCAAACCCCGAAGAATATTAATAATTCAGCTTCTCGTTTCAGCTGAATTAATGAGTGGCTCGGCGGTGGGCTGAATTTGAATCATATGATTTCTAGAATTTTGCAGAGTAAACCATGTGCCATCTTAGGTGGCAATAGTTTTGGAAGGTTGGGTATCACTGGAGTCTAAACTAAACATAATGCTACCGGCTGTGTTGCGTCATTGGCATAGCCGCGTAACGTATTCTTACGGACCAGTTCTAGACATCCAGGCTTACGCAGCAGTGGTGCATAGAGGTGTGCGGCGTAGCGAGCGGTTACTACAGTAAGGATTATGCGATATTTCTACACCGCAAGCAGAGTACTAGTATAGCACTAGTATAGCTAGTCCAAGCAAGCAAAAGAGGCAGCTGCTATTTTTGTTTTTATTGTTCTTGTTGTTTATGTTGTTTTTGTTGTTGCTTGGTGTTGTTGTTGCGTGTGATGAAGGTGGACCACTCAGCCTCGAGGGGCGAAGAAATTGGCCGCAGCGAATGCGCACGCACATAACCTTTACGGCCAAGCAAAGCATAATTTTAACAGAAGTGCGCTGATCTAGGGGGCGGCAGTGAGGGGATAAGGAAGGGGCAGCGTAGAATAGTTATATATAAGAGCATGGATACTTGAAATTACAGCACTATATAATTACATACACCCAAGATTTGCCAACTCTTTGGCAATTTGTATACCTACTATAGCCACTCACCCCACATTTGTTACGGGCACAAAATCGGCCAAACCGGATCCAGTGCTCGCACCACAAACTTAACAGCCCCTTAACCAACAACAAGGGTCGCTAATAGCTCTAAGCTACCGAAACAGCCAGCTCGCCGGACCCTGAACCAGGTTGTCTGTGTGAATCTCAACAACCAGCACTAGTAGTCTAGTACACAGTACTAAACACAGCACTAAACACAGCAATACGCATACCATTGCGGCTTCTACTCCAGTGCCACTTCAGTGCCACTCCATTTCCGCTCGACGCACCTGTCACCCTTTAATTTTAGTTAGGAGCACTCCGCCGCAGTAAATTTTCACAGTATAAATAGATCGAAATGGCCATCTTCGGCAGTCAGCGAAAGGCTGATAGTAAGCTTCCATTCGAAAAGGGACACGATCAAGAATACAAGATGAACAACACCGACTACGAAAACAGACTCTTGCAAGCTGTCAACGAGGCCCAGCCCTTTGAACAAGCCAACGACCACTCCAAGGAAGCCCGTAGACCTTCGTACTTGTCACAAGAATCGGCCAACCTCAAGGATATTTTTGGCGCCCCTATTGCACAAACTGACATTTCCAACCCCACCCGTTCAAGAAACGAACGTCCTTTAGATACCATCAGGGCATTTGAATATGCCATTACCGGTGATCTCAGCTACAGAGATCAGTTGGAGTCCCACAGATTGGGATGGGGATTCCACGAAGACTTCGCGTTTTACAACTTACAAGGTGGTGCCAGACAAGAAAACATGGGCTATGATCGTCCTGTAGCCAACTTCAGCGGTGGTAGCCAGCCTGTATACCAGTCACAGAACTATAGTGCTTCGTCGTTAAGACCCGAGGGTAAGAAGAAGAAGAGGGGTTTGTTTGGAAGAAAAAAGTAAATGAGTAACTTTACGATCTTCACGACCTTCAATTCTGCCTTGTTTATTTATGTAATTTAGCTGTATGAATACAAACGAACTTTTGGAAATTATAGTTTGAGTAGAAGTATAGACAGTTATTCGATGGTATAGTAGAAATTTACTGATTTATGTGATGTATGAATACTTATGGAGTCAATGTATTTATGGTATGAGTACAATATATGAACTTAATGTAATTATAGTGAACACAATTACTATGGAGTTTATGTATATATGGCATATGCGCTAGTGCCAAGATGTCTTTTAGTATAATGACTTTACCCTTGTTTTTTTGGTATACATTCTAGTATACACAGTGCAATATTACAGAACAGTATACAGGGTGTCAGATATCACCATACTGTATTTGTTCTGTTACAACGGCTTCATGATCTCATCATACAACATGGTCTTCAACTCTGCCACCGAAAGTTCATCCTTGCGCTTATCGAAATCAAAAAAGTCTTCAGGAATCTTTTCGCTTATTGGTTCATCACTTGGGTCATGATAAAGCCTGAGGTACGGGTGTTTCAACGCATCGTCCACAGTAATTCTCTTGGCAGGATTGAAAATCAACAAGTTCTCTAGCAAATCAATGGCCATGGGGTTGATTTCCACGTCGGGTGTAGACGAGTTTTGGGCAAACAATATTTGGAATGGGATCTTTTTGCAGAACGGCAACGACCGGATATACTCACGCGCTCTTTTGGACTTGATGTTGTAGTAGTCTTCCATATTGGGTGTTCCCAACACCTCCATGATGAGCCATAGTTGGTTGTGGTAGTCTCTTCCTGGAAACAACGGTCTTCCGCTCAACATCTCGGCCAAAATACACCCTACAGACCACACGTCGATAGCAGTGGTATATTCCTGGAAAGTTAACATGATTTCAGGCGCACGGTACCACCTTGTCGCCACGTACTCGGTCATGTATCCAAAGTTGTCTTCGCTCAGCGCGATGGACCGGGCCAAGCCAAAGTCACACACCTTCAAATCGCAGTTGGAATTGAGAAGCAAGTTGGAGGGCTTGAGGTCTCGATGCAACACGTTTGCCGAGTGCATGGCTTTGAGCGCGCGTAGGGTTTGGTATATGAAGTATTGGATGTGGTCGTCGGTGAGTTTTTGGGTTCTGATGACTCGGTGCAAATCGGTTTCCATTAATTCTTGAATGAGGTATATCTCCGAAAAACTGTCGAAGCTGGCGGGTCTCTGAATAGCCAAGATGCTGATGATGTTCTCGTGGTTGAAGTGCTTGAGGAGCTTGAGTTCTCGTAATGTTCTCAAACACAACATACTCCGTTCAAACGGCTCGATCTTTTTGATGGCCACTTTCTGGTTGGTGGGGGTATGGATGGCCGAGCACACCACACCGTAGGCGCCCTCTCCAACTATCTCTAGAACCTGGTAGTGGTCTGATACTCTAAACGAGACTTCCCGCGATTGATTACTCATGAATAGTATATATGTTTGTGGGTCACTGAGTAATGAGGTGAATAGTTGGTGAGTTGTTGGTTGTCGGCGGCGAGTAAGTGGTAAATCACGTTGGCCGGCGTATTTTCGGCAGGACGTGGTTGGGACACCTAAAGGATGTTTATATATACCGAGAGAAAAAACCTACGATGGGGCAACTGCAGAGGCGAGCTGGCGCCCGGTGTGGGCGCTGTGGGGGTCGTCTCGCCTGCCATGAATCTAGCGTGTGCCGCGATGCATGGTTTGACAGTTGTATGAGAGGCACTGGTGGGGGGTAAGTCCTGAACATGGCAGGATGGCAAAACAGCATTCTCACCCTGCCTATAGAGATATGTATACTGATAGGTACAGCGATATGCAACTGTACCTTAATCTACATCTACAGTGCTGACCCCATTTGCTATTGTAGTGGATCTATTCTCTTGGATGTGGGCATTGTTCGCTTCAGTAATGTTTCAGATCAGAATGTATACAATCGCACAACGCGCACAAAGCGCCCGCTACAAACCACACCATACAAAAGCTGACACGGGGCTGTATTGTGGTGGGCCGAGTATTATTAGCACTGGTGGTACCTGAATGTGTCTTTTGTTCGCTCCATGCTCGTAGTACGTGGCTAGTATTTACGGCTGGTCTACTGTTACTAATCCATAAGTAAGCATTACAAAGATCGTAAGCAGTCAGAATAAGCAATAATATTTTGTACATGAGATATTATGTGAGATGAAACCTTATGTATGTTCATGTAACCGATATCTGAGGTACATATGAGTTCTGAATCTGTTAAGATATAAACAAATCAGGTCTATAAATATTGGGCCACTTAGGACCAAGGCCCGTTTCTGATACCTATACACCTCCTTATCAGGGGAAGCTGTAGCAACCAGCAGGGCTCCTATGTGCTTGAATAATAGATGAAATGGAATAATCCGAAATATTAGTACCACATTAAACATCCTAGCACTCTACGGCTAATATTTTTCGGTACTAATTCTCGATGATGAAACCACTTCGTGTGCAAGATCTGCCAAAATTTAAGCTCATAATTCGTTGAATGTAGAGTTACCTCTTCTATGTATTTAGAGGAATTAGCAAGTAATGTAGTAAGTTACAACTAATTGAGCTGTCTTGTGGCCGACAGATAAGTATGAATAAGGCGTCCCGGCAAAAAGTCCTAGGCACCTGAGAACTAGACTTCCGGCCGCTTGGGTCATCATCAGTTAGCTTCAGAAGCAGCAAAAAAGACACCCCGAAAGAGACAAGGCATATTTGACACAAAAGTTCTGCAGTAACACTTCCAGCAAATCATGGCATCTTAGATACTGGTTCAAGCATCTGTCCACCCTTCATTCAAGATCCGGTCGTATCACGTGGTCTACCAACTTGGCTAGTAGAAAATCATTAAAAGCTATACCTGTTCAAGAAGCAGGCTGTCGACTTATCTGCCTCGGTGTATGATTTAGGGATTCTTGTCGACTAATGAATAACGCTCTGAGAAAAAAAGTATCAAGATTGCATGGATCCGCTATAACTTCACTCGCAAAATCTCCTATCAGCTATGTAAGTAGTACTACACTCCCAACGGAATGTCAGTAGATATCCCTCGTTCTCTAACAATGAAAAGTGCTACGAAAATTAATATATTCCCTAGAATTTCTCCAACTCAGTCATCTTGTTCCAGGTAGATAAATGGGCCCAGTTCTATACTAGTTTCTTAAAGGCATCAGTATACTGAAGTAGATATAGTACGAACCATCAAATATTAGCTACATGTGCAATGGAACTGGTTTAAAACTTTTAAGTGTCCCCATCAAGCTTTCTTCATCTATCATCTACTCATCTTTATTTTTCATCTTACTCAGCCATCTCAGTTATCTTTTTTTGCAGCCATTCCACTTTTCTGCTGTATGCTCTGGCTTTTTTGGCTACATTTTATGTCCTTAGCCAAGAAGGACACCCTTGGGGTACAGATACAATTCATTATTGTATTAAACTTCTCTCGCTATCGCTTTTTCGGCTACTTTATGTCTTTAATCTTATATCCTTACATTTTATCTTTATTTAATTTATTTAGACATTATTCGCGGCCAAATTGCTTATCTTCTCTAGCAGCCTTTTTCTCCATTTCATCCCAGTCTTCACCCTCGTCTTCACTCTCAACTCCACTAGCATCACTATCAGACCCACTGCCACCTGATGAGTAGTCATCTTCACTCTGGGCACTGTCCACATCTTCGTCACTAGGATCTTCGTCACTAACTTCAAACTCACTTTCCTCAGATTCTTCCTCTTCTTCGTCGGAATCTCCATATCCGGTCAAAATCTTCCATCCTCCATCGGAAAAGAACTGGTATGGATCAGCTACGACCGTCTTGATAATGGCGGCCCAATTCAAGTTCATTTGACCCTCACTGTATGGAATATCAACATCCGTGAGCCACGACTTGACGTCCTCCAAGAGCTCCATAGGAATGGTGTTGATATGGACTACGGGACGCGAAAAATCCTTGAATACAAACACCAAGTCAAAGTTCTTCAATCCAAACTGTACTCTTTCCAAGTGGGCAATTTCAATTTCTTCAAGAGTAACCACCAAGTACGGAGGATCGATCAACTGGATCAAACAGTCTCGAGTAGGCATACACAAGACGGATGACCTGAATGGGACACCCTGGAATCCTAATTCACGAATTGGGATGTCGAGATGGTCAATCACACGGTGCGACGAGTCCACAATGAGCTCACCAAACGCACGGAACTCTTTGTCCAACAAGATCTTTCTTCTTCTTTCTTCTTGTTCTTGCTGCAACTCATCCTCATCTCCATAACGGTACTTTCTCTTACGTCCTCCGGTTTCGTCAAATGCCATATCGCTGGCCTCACGGTAGAACTGGACGTCGTGGGTTTTCTTCTTACCGATCATTATTGGACTTTTGAGGTGACAGTGGATAATCACAATCAATTCGTCCTTGCATGGTTGGAAGAATAAATGCTTGATGTTTGAGAACAAAACGTCCACTTTCTGGTCGTGCTTAAACGACAGCTGGTACCGCAAACCATTCTCGTGAATCAGCAACGTTCCTCCAATCTTTTTGGTATCGGGCTGGGGTCTGATAAATACCTGGTCCAACTTCTTGACACGAGACCCTTTGAATTCGATCAAGTTGGCTTGCGTCACGACATCAGCCAACTGTTTCTTTTCCTGTTCTCTCTTGACCGAGTCTTTCTTTAAATCTTGGATAGACTTAAACACCAGCACCATTCTTTCACGGTCACGCGATCTGAGGGTGATGGAACGAACAAACGACGTATCAGGGTTGTCTTCGTACGGTAACTCGGTTTTACGTGAGTTGTTACCTCCTACACCGGGCGAGTTGAAATTGAGTCTCAAGTATGTAAACTCGCCTTCTTCGTTCTGGGAGCCGCTCTTGAACGAGTTGATATGGAATGGAACAGGTCTACCACAAATAGGCAAGATAATGGTCTGGTTTCTGTAGTCGACGTGGATTTTCAAGTCCTTCACACTGGATGGGATTTGCGATTCACGAACATACGACTCGTATTTCTTGAACACCGGCTTGAAATCAGACGAGTCGGTGGCATCGGCCCGAGAAAACCGCGCCAATCCTTCTTGTAATCTCTTTTCATGGAGCTGTACTTGAAGTTCCTGGCGGATCTTTTCCGAGTTGGTGTCATCGTTTCCACTGGTATCGTGTCTGAGTTTGGACTTTAAGATCTTGGAGTTGGCTTCGGTGATGGCCAAGTTCTTTTCGATCTTGATATTCTTTTCTGACTTGAGTTTGGGGGCGGCGGTGGATTCAGGCTCTTCGTTGAAGTAGAACGAGATTTCGGTTCTGATCTTGGTGTAGTTGGTCAACAAAACCGGTTCGCTTTCGCCCACTTTAAACGTATCGGTGAGCAACAACGCATACTTATTGTTCTTGGATTTAATTTTGGAGTTGGTTAAGTTGTTAAATCCAATGGTAAGTGACACGATCTGGCCATTTTGTAACTTCCGGTCGTTTTTGGCGTTTAGTATAAAGGTAGGGTCTCTGAACTCAATACCCATTAACCATCCACAGTTCTTGGTGAAATGAGGTGCCAATTCCGGTTTCTCTTTCTCGATATATTCAGTTGCTTCCTGGTAGATTTTGCTGGCCACAACGCCATCTTTAAGACTGCCAATAAGATGGGACTGTAACTTGAGAAGAAAGTCGTAGTTCTGCTCAACTTCGGGCGTGGGATCTATCAAAAACGTACGGGCAATATTGGAGCAGTACAGCTTGAAACGAAGACCTAACGAAGACAAGATCACGCCTTCGCCCACCAAAGGAGACGACGTGGACGTGGCACTGGGCTTCAAGTCGTACTCGCCTCCACTCTGAATAATAGGCGAGTAGCACCATTCGACCAAGTCTGGGTCGAATTCACGGGTTTGCGAAAGCTTACGGCCACCCTCTGACTTGGTGTACCACTTATTAGACTCGATCTTGTCTTCAATCTTGTCGGTCAACTCTTCGTTGGTGATTTTCTTTTCTTGGTCTATAATGATGGACATTTCGTCCACAAACGTATCCATCATCACAGTCGATGATCTGGCGGCAATGGATGTGAGCTGAAATTCCTCCAGATCTTTGAGTTCCATCGATTTCGACATCACAAGCGAGATATCGCTGGCCGTTATGGCCTCGTCCTTGGAGATGTCCGTCCACTCAGTAACAAACTTTCCTTTATATTGGTCCTTGATAATGGACCCATACTTTCCATCGTCGATTTTTTTGAGCTGCTCAATGAGCTTGACAAAGAGTTGCTTGTTGTTTTCGGCATCCTTGGTTCTGGTCCAAATCTCAACGTCGCTGGAGTTGGACGTGGGTTTGTTGGTCAATTGTTTCAAGTACTTGGCTTTTCCTTCAGATGTGATGAATATACACTTATCCTGACTAATGTAAATTCCGGTGTGAACGAATTCATAGCCTAGTAACCATGTTTGGACAACGGTGGATTTCTTGTAGGTGTTGTCGTCGTCACTGGCACCGACAACAATGAGAATCTGGCCAATCGATTCCTGGGTGAGGTTTTTTTGAATGATCGAGAGACGTTTGTGAAACGCTGTAGCGTCTATATTCACCCCCGCCATATTAGATGTGGTTCTTGTTGTGGTACTTCTTGTTTCTTGCTGAAAATATTTGTCGGGGGAAACGGACTGCATATAGACTGGCAAGAGACTGGCACGAGACTGAGGCCATGGACAGGAATGAGAATACTGAGCGCGACGCGTCAGAAAATGATTTACAATATCCACTACAACTACAGTCACAACAGTTACACAGGTCAGTGTTTAACAGCGAGGACGTCGTATTCATAGTTGACAATGTTCAGACAGAAAAGAAGAACGGCAGGAAGGAGAAACTTCGAGAAGTCAGTCTACCAGTCGGTAGGCCACGGCAAGTACACCTCGCGTCTTTCC
Organism: Suhomyces faveliae; assembly: GCA_030585145.1. Lineage (NCBI taxonomy): Eukaryota > Fungi > Ascomycota > Pichiomycetes > Serinales > Debaryomycetaceae > Suhomyces > Suhomyces faveliae. The sequence goes on along the minus strand of JAJMBY010000057.1, from coordinate 29,504 downwards.
ATGTATACCGTGCCCCCCCTCGAAGAGCTCACGCTTGAAGAATTCGAAACTTGGGCCATCGACAGACTCAAGATACTTATTGAAATCGAATCCTGTGTTGCCAGAACCAAAACCCTCAAACAGATCGAGTCCACCGTCAAACCTCTTCTCTTGAAGTATATGCCACTAAGTACCGCTACCGCCACCAACCAGGCGCAGGTGGATCTCGAGCGTAAAAAGGACCATTATTCCCACTATATTTTACGGTTAGTTTTCTGTCGCAATGAAGAATTGCGCAAGAAGTTTGTCAAGAACGAAACCATCTTGTTTCGCCTTCGGTATGGACTTTTGCAGCCTAAAGAACATGCCGAATTCGTGGCCGCCTACAACGATATGTTCGCCTGGACATACATAACCAGTGAAGAGAAAAAGAATTTGGTCGACAAGCTCTATGCAGCCACCGGATTGGCCATACGAAATGCGTTGTTGGCCGATAGTGACGGTGCCATGTCCAACGACCAGATCAAACTGCATGTGGCAAACACCGAAAACTTTATAAAACTTCCGTTCGAAAAGGTGGCTCTGTTGGTGGGACAACGCTCAGTATATTTACAAGATGGTTTTGCTTATATTCCAGCCACCATGCAGCTAAGCTTGTTGCTGGGAGAGTTTCTGGAGTTATTGACGCGTTCGTTGATGCGCACGTTCCAGGCATTACCGCGACTCGAAGAAGACGACCGTCTTTTGCCGCTCCTTGCCAATTTGCTGCAGAACTTTTCGTCTTACCAATACGAAACAAACGAGACGGATGCCTTAAAGTCAGATATCAATGCCATATCGGTCACCCAGCCGCAAATAACCAAACACTATCCTCTCTGTGCCCTTAATACTCAGCGAAACTTGATGGCAAACTCCCATTTGAAGTACGATGGCCGTTCGCAGCTTTCTCTCTTCCTTAAGGGTATAGGTTTAAGTGCCGACCAGGCCTTGGAATTCTGGGCCAACCAGTTCACAAAGGGCAATGGTATAACCCAAGATACATTCAACAAAAACTACCGTTACAATATTCGTCACGACTACGGTCTTGAAGGTTCACGCTTCAACAAGAGGCCCTGGGACTGTGGAAAGATACTTCTGTTGTCCACACCCAAGGAACGCTTGGGAGAACATCACGGGTGTCCTTACAAGAGTTTTGGTGCCGACACATTGATCCACAATCTTCAAGAATTAGGCATCACCGACCAGCTGGAAATCAATGGTGTTTTGGACGACGTGGCTGCAAATGAATATACCGTAGCATGTACTCGAGTGTTCGAGTTGACGCACAAACGCGAGCTCAAGGGTAATAAGAATGTGGAGGAAATGATGCATATCACCCATCCTAATCTTTACTTTGACCGGTCCCGGCAATTAGAACGGGCATCATAAATGAAAAAAGGAAAGAATGTAGAAGAGTGGTCGATGACTATAGACTTACAGTCTCAAAATTCAACAGCATCTTTGCATAAGATCTATTGTCTTTAAAGATTATAGTCATTTAATTGGGTTTACTTGATACGGTACCGTTTCTAGGTACGAGTCCCTTAGAGTATCTGGGATTTGCTATGTTCTGGGTGCTGGCCGACCAAGTACTTTGAAGGCAATGAATATAATTTCTTACAATTACCTTGAATGAGTATATCAAAAGGGGTAATGCCATCCTCAAATTATCGTTGACCCATTTGTCCGTAATCAATGAGTAGAAGAAAAATTGGATACCAATATGAATCAGGAGTTGAAGCTTTTATTGAATAAACTAGGTGTATTTATAAAAATGGAGTAAGAGTATATTATATCAGGAACTAAATCTTTTATTAATAAATAAGGTGATAAAATTGGATATCTAATATATAATGGTTGTGCTACTTTTAGCTCAAATCAATTGAGCTCCACATGTCTTTAAAGGCCCACCAAGAAGCACCACTACCACACAATCCAACCCAGAATGGCGTCAAACATCCCTCGTACAAAGACCAGTGAACCACCAAAGGAATTTGAATGGCCTGCTTGAATAAGTTGATCTTCCAGTTTTTATCCCAGCGTGACATTGGAGTTCTTCTAATAAGTTCTATAATCTCAATAATGACGTACGCTGCCCAAACACGAGAACACCAGATATATGTTTCGATACACCAGTAGTTGTTGTCGTTGGTTCCCACCCAGTTATGGTCGGTCAACCACCCGGCATTTTCGAACAATTCAAGCACCAAGCAATTGAGCGATTGGAACAAATTGACAAACCTGTCTAGTTTTGGCACCTGTGACGTGGGATTGATAAATGCCGAATATTCATCGATAATCCACGGAGCATATTTGATGGACTCGGTCAAACGGTTGAAAATACGTATATCCGATAAGTATGACGAAATTGCTTTCAAGTGTACCGCCAAATTCGAAGGCACTTCGTCGGGATTGACTGGTGGATGCACCGGTTTTTGGAGGTACTTTGAAATAGATTTGTTGGGATGGTTTTTGAGATCGTCAAAGCCCAATGTCTGGACAAAACGGTTGATTAACCGGGCAAGATTATAGGTTTGGTTGCGTAAAAACTGCTTGATTTTAGGTTTATTGTTTAATACACTGCTAGTCAATAATGTAAAGTAGCAAATGAAGTACAAATTTGCATCCACCGTAGAAGATTTGGACAACACTTTATCGTTGATTTCTTGATAAAACTTTCTCGAGAAGATCGATTTGCGAAGTAGGTTTTGGAGCTGGAGAAGCACGCCAAAGGGCAAGGTCTGGCCTTTATTTAACAATTGCGACTTACCGATTGCAGACATTTGAATAAAGATAGGGTTGATAGGTTGTTGTTTCTGGACAAGCCAATTATTATATTGTCTGGGGTAGTGCGCGGCCGCGTCTGTGCCTCGGATACTGACAGCTCAGTCTGGGGTCGCCCCGCGCGGGTAGAGGACTCGCTACGAGCATACTTCCGTAATCTTTTAATCGCATTAGATTGATCTAAAGACCCAAGATGAGGGACCCTAAGATATAAATTGAGTGTGGATTCTGGTACAATGTACCAGCCGTTATGCTAGATATATATGTTGACATGTGTCCTGTATAAGTGATTTATTTTTCATAAAGGTGCATTTTTACATCAAGTATACTTTCACATCAAGGATAAGGCCTTTTCACATTCCGGAATTCTAACATCAGTTTTGGGTCTTCTACATGATTTCACAAAGTATTTCTATTGAATACTATAAATACTATAAAACATTGATGATCGTGAACAATATCTATCAAGATCGATCTAAAAGAACTGAATATCTATGAACTAATCGGATGAAGAGCCTACTTTATTTATATAGCTGACATTGGACCTCAATGTTTCCAACTTGATTCCTTCCTTTCTGGCGTAGTTTTCTAAACCTCTTTCATCGGCAGAACCAACGGTTTCCAAAACAATTTCATTGATTTCTTCAATATGATCGTTGACCTGGGGTAAGAGCAAATTAAGTGCTATGCCAAGGAAGCCGGTGACGGCAAATCCAGTCTCCATGACCAAAATGATGGCATTGAAGAATCCTTGCAAAGCATTGTTTTTGCCATTGTAGGTGAACACATGTTCAAACCAGTCGTCAACCAAAACAGCACCAAAACCGGGCAATAATGAAGCAGTCAATACGAATCTGTCTCTTCTGGTGAATTCGGTGGTGGAGATAATCTTCATACCGGAAATGGCCACTGAACAAAAGAGGAATGAAGTCATACCTCCCAAAATGGCATCGGGGATAGAAATAATTGCGGCTGCAAATTTGGAGAAAATTCCCATGACAATCATAAAGAAGGCACACCAGTAACCAACGGTTCTGTTGGCACACTTGGTGACAGAAATGACACCGTTATTTTGGGCAAATGTCGACATAGGAGTGATGGTACATAATCCAGAAATAATTCCGTTGAAACCGTCGGCCAAAAGACCACCTTGGATTCTCGACTCGTACAATTCACCTTCAACTTCCAAACGGGACACATCGGAGGTGGCAGTAATATCACCAATTGCTTCCATCATTAACACGATATACACCGCCAAAAACGGTAATATCACCGGTCCATAGACCTTAAGCTTGAAAGTGTGAACCCACATAAAAGTTGCGGCTTTTGCTTCGCTGATTTTATCGGGTGAAAAGTATCCACAAGCAGCACCCACAATGCACCCCACCAATAAACCAACAATAACTGCACATGATTTCATGATAGGAGAACCAAACCTCTCCGAAATAATGATGGTAACATAGACAAGAAACCCGAGCCCTATGAATTGAGCCGATCCCCACTGAAGATCGTGGCTTCCGACGGAACAAACTTTATCGACACAACTAGAGCCTCCAACCCACTGGGTAAAACCTGAGCCGATCAAGTTGACACCAATCAAGAGAACAACAGGTCCGGTCACAATAGGAGGAAAAATACGTCTCAAAGCTGCGGGAGGCATGAACGACATACAAATTTCAAGCAATCCACACACTATACCACTAGCCAAGATCATTCCATAACCATCCGGACAAGCAAGCTTGTTTCCGCTGCTATCTACAGGACATAGTCCATTGGTATACATGAGCGGAATGGCTTTGGTGACGATAGAAATGGTTGCAAACGATGTTCCCACAACCGAAAGAAGACCGGTTCCGATGTAGTACTTGGTGCCGTAAATATGAAATCTGGTAATTTGGATGGTTGAAAGAATACCTGAGACAATAAGTGAAGAGCTGACAAGGTAGGTTTGGACCTCAGTATCCAAATTGGCCACTCCTGAAATGATAATGGGTGGGGTCACGACACCGGCCAACATCGCCAAAGCATGCTGGAACCCGAGAATCATCCCCAATACTATAGGCATTTCTGAGTTTAAACCGAAAAACGGCTGTGTCTTGGGCTCTTTGGAAAAGAACGGTACCTCGGGCACGAAAAGGTACTTGTAGTCATAGTCACCTAGAAGCCCATCTTTAGTTGTTAGTTTGCGGACAACTCGGGCGGTGGCCGACTTGATATCAATGTTCATCATGATGAATTGGATTTTTTGAGATGGAGCAGTTGATACGAATGGCGCTATAGACTGAGAACGATAATACCAGAAAAGACCCTGGTTATATACTTTGTTCAAGAAGGGCGATGGGTTTCATTATCATTCGCTGCAGTCCTGCATACAGTAGCGAGATAAAGACGGAACAAAAATTTAAGATAACAACGGACCCCGCCGAATCAAGTGCCGTTTGATAAGTCATATTATTTATTATGGAAAAAATACGGAAACAATCTCTAGAGGTATCTGATGGGTTGTGCAGAGCGGTATGTGTAGAGTTGTAAGCGTTAAAGAGGGTTGATCAGAGGTTGGTGATGATTTGGGTTCCGCAAATCTAAATTATTATAATTATAAGGTTTGCGGCTGAACCGCAATTCCGTCCGACGGTAAATGCCGAAAAACAGCAAGTGCTGTAATGGATATAAAGACTCTTGTAAATCCGGGAAATCTTGGTAATCTTGGTGCATTTACGAGAATAGCTCTCTAATTAGAATCAGTGTCTAATCATTAGTTATCTACTCAATCATTAATTATCCTCGTAGAGAAGACGGGCCGTAATATTGATCTAATCTTATCGTCGGTGATGTCCGGAGCGGCAAGCTGCAGGTGGAACTGCGGACAAAAAGAAAAACGCCCGGAATGCTGGTGGTGCCCCGCGTGTGATTTCACGTGAAATGCAATTTCACGTGATTTGCTCTCACATGCCTCGTTGCGCGTGATACTTCCAGTCAGCTTTTTCGCACGTGATACGTGAACTGGCTTGGTGCAACATGAGCAACTCAATGTCACACGACCTCATGCAATATTTTGGGGGCCCTGATAAAAGAAGAAAAACTCGTTATGAGCATGTGCAATATTTGCAGCCCAGGGTCTGGAATAGCTGCATATCAACCCGAAACAATCTTGGCAAATCTGGTCTTCAGAGCCAAGTCTCGTAGCGCCGCCCACTTACAAGCAACACACCACCCGTAAAGTCGGTTATTAGCCAAGCTGCTTGCGAAGAGCAACAATGTGTCTTTGCAGTGCTACGGCATCGCACCTAAGCCAAGTGAATATTTTTAAACACATTTCGCAACAAGGCTTATTTCGTACATCGGACTGCCGCTGCACTTGACCATCTCATCATGGATCATCATCTAAACTTCTTTGTATTGCTGTCTAAACTTAGTCTCAATATGCTGCCGCTTTAGCCCTTTGTCCCTCGGCCAAAGTTAATGTCGTTATTGAGAAGCCTTTCTTTCCCTGCACCTCGTAACCACATGCGTCAAACGGGTGCGTACTGCGATATTGCAAGATTTCTTGGTTTTAATCTTGCCCGATTTTTTAACCACTAGTGGATTTCTTGCTACCGTATATATGATAAAATAGAAGTTCAACAATACACTTCTTCTTTCTTGGTTGCATAATAACGATCGTGAATATGCTCAAGGTGATTCGATTTAGAAGGAAGCTCATACAAATATCCATAATACTGGGCCTCTTGCTCTTTATCACATTTCTATTGCTGACCACACCATATGTGAGCCCATCATCAACATTCAAAAAGCTCAACTATTTTGATTCATTGGCATCAAACCTTTACTCAAATGATGACCAAACGTATCACGACTCGGATGACGAGTTGTCAAAAAAGTTTCAAAAGCTTGCCCAGTCTAAAATAGAAAATGATATAGAAAACAAGTTTTGGCTTCTTGACACCAGCATCAAAGGCAAAAAGTCCACTGTACAAGTACCGTACTACTACAATGAAGAGTCCCGCCATGAAAAGCCGCCCATCCAGCCATTTGATCCCAGATTTACCCTTGGGATCTACTTCAATGCGATCAAGTCGGCGGCTGATAAGAACGGCACTGCCAATATCCACTTACCGTTCCATTGGTATGACTGGGTAGACTTGCTGGCGCTTAATAGATACATTCTAGCACCTCAAAGTGAAAAGCAAGCCTGTTCTTTGCTAGATGCCCGTCCAGATGAACAGAAGTTGGAAGAGCAAAAGCAGGTCCAGAAAGCACTAGAAGAAAAGGAACAGAGGGAAAAGAAGGAAAAGGAACAGAAAGAAAAGGCACAGAAAGAAAAAGAACAACAAGAAAAAGAACAGCAGGAAACTAAAGGAAAGGCAATCAGCAATAATTTGGGTGATTCTGGTAAGTCTAAACGTCTTGAGGCAGACGATCCTAAACAGTTCTGTAAAAATATCCCTCCAGAAGGTCACAGCAATGTTGGACCCGGCTTCTATGTCTTCAAAAGTCCTGCTAGAACCACACCTGAAAAGGCTATTCTTGCGGGTAAATCGTTCCTCTACTCCAACGCTCCACCGCCCTCTAAAATCATCTTTCTCACCAAAGACGGCTCGTACAATATCATGATCTCTTCTAATTCCAAGTTGCTTGAAAACGGGCTTGTGGAACAGTACTTGGACGAAAAGAAACCTTCGCTTAATGCGGTGGACGAGTTCAAATCTCTTCAGTCCAAACATAAGCCCGACTCGTTGCTTGTACAGAACGACTATCATCTTGAAATCCCTGAAGAAGACTTTGTATTCAACACTTCAGAAATCATCAAGTCGTTGGAAGAAATGCCTGAAAAAGACCAATTGGCCGTCAACTACCATCAAAGTCTTTTGTACTCGGTTGATAGGGTCGAGAACGGCGGTCCTCCCAAGTATTTTGAAGAAGCCAGACTCTTGGACTCATTGCTAGGAGACCACTACGACTGGCGTTTCTTCAATGGTATCATGTATGGAGTGAACGAGCAAACCTTGGTACTTCATAGACTAATAAGAACATGGCTTTCCTTCACTAGAAAGCACGATATAACTACCTGGGTAGCCCACGGCTCTCTCTTGTCATGGTACTGGAACGGTATGGCCTTTCCCTGGGACAACGATATCGATGTTCAGGTGCCTATCATGGATTTGCACAAGCTTTCATTGAATTATAACCAAACCCTAATTGTTGAGGATGCAGAGGATGGATACGGACGGTACTTTTTGGACTGCGGTTCGTTCATCACCTTGAGAGAAAAGGGTAATGGTAATAACAATATCGATGCCAGATTCATTGATCTCGATACAGGTTTGTATATCGATATCACTGGGCTTGCTGTGTCCAACACCAAACCGCCTAATCGTTACAAGGATGAGAAGAAGGACAACTACTATGAGTTCAACCGTGAACTTCAAGTTTACAATTGTCGTAACGACCATTTCTCCAAGCTCGACGAATTGTCTCCATTAATCAAAACGACCATCGAAGGTGAAATTGGATACATACCCAAGAAGTATACCGAAATCCTCGACGTAGAATATCCAATTGGGTTGGCCGAAAAGAAGTTCTTTGACAAACTTTTCCTTCCACTGATTCGTCTCTGGACCAGAGAAAAAGACTTGTATTATTTCCTTAAAGACCCAGCGGTATGGACGAAGTTCCATACTTATAATGAAGTTTACGGAAAAGGAGATGGCAACTATACCTCGCAAAAGGAGTATGAATTGAGCGAAATCCAGAAGGAGGAATTGCAGAAGGAAGCCAAACTCAGAGGCAAAGAACAGGCGTTTATCGATGCCACCAAAACCGAATTAAACAAGGATATGATGCACAAAATCTTCCAGTTATCGGTTGACGAGATCTTGACGTTACTCCAGAAGGACGAAATTTTCCAGGAGTACTATTCCACCTCTGAGTTCACGTCACATCATGAAGAAGAGTTGATGAGATTGTCGTTTGGCAAATCAACCGAGCGAATCATGGCCAATGCGCCAGATTTTGCCCCCATGAAGTACGATCCTTTCTTGTACAAAATGCATCTGGATATGTTAACATTCGAAGACGAGGTCAGTCGGTACTTGAGGCTTGTGCAGACGTACCAGGCCGCAAGCGACCTAAACAACGACGAACATTAACTGCTACATTTATTTCTTTAATTGCTTTTTTACTGCTACGGTTATTTTTTGTATTTTTTATGTCAAATTTACGAGGTTGGCAGGAGCATCCATCCGTGGCAACATTACCTCAATCATGCGAATCTTATTGGGTATTGCAAACTCGTCATCGTGAATCAATTCATCTAACTCACCTGTTGTGGATATTTGAAGAGTTTCATATTTTTTTGCATTAAAGAGCTGCAATAATCCGAGATTATTCCATGGTTGGATATCATTATAACTTGCATTTGTACCATGAATTAATCTTTCAATAGTATAACCATCATTATTCAACACAAACAAAAATATATTGTTGCATTCCCATTTACACATGGACAGAATTTCTTGTACTGTCAACTGTAGCGACCCGTCTCCCACAAATAAAATAACTCTCCTTGTAGGATCCAATTCTAGCGCAGCCATCGAGGCTCCAAATGTAGCCCCCACCGTAAAACCTATACTTCCCCACAAAACTTGATTAATACCAATGGTATTGTTGGGAAGCTGAACCTGCAAAATACCAAACGAGGATGTTCCGGTTTCGGTCACAATGATATCACCCTCTCTGAACCACGTACTGACTTTCGACCACAAATATTCCTGCGTCAACCTAGTCGATGGTGGGTACTGGACGGCCATCGGCACCTTTGGTGGGATGGGTTCGGCTATATAACTGGGGTTAATTGCACCTTTTATTTGCATCAATAATACGTTCAATGCCTCTTTCATTTGTATGCCGGGGTACGTTGCCGAGCCGATTTTGGTATAGTCAGGATGGAATTCTACAATGTTTTTCGTCTTGTAAGAGTATGAGAAAAGGCCGGTGCTAAACTCGGACGATAAAGACCCAATTGATAAAATTAAGTCGGCCGCATTCACCCGTTCAAGTACATCCGGAGGTGACAAGTCGCCGATGTAAACCCCACCGAACCTGGGATGGGACTCGTTGAAGCCCGATTTGCCCATGGGAGTGGTAAATACCGCAAACTGCGTCATATCTACTAGCAGTTCGATCTCAGGGCGACAGTTATGCCGAGAAGCGCACGCATCCACCACCACTATAGGATTTTGCGCCTGTCTAATGAGCTGGAGCACCTGAACAATCACGTCATCCTGAGACTCTGGCTCGTTGGGTCTCAAACTAAGATCTATAGGTGTTTCTAGCAAGTTACGAGGTACCGTCAAGTCCACCAAATTGGCAGGGACTGCAATATAAACTGGTCGTTGGTACACCCAAGCCTCGCGAATACAGCGATCGAGCTCTGCAGGCGCACTATTAATATCGGAAATAAAAGCGGTGGTCTGGCTAATGTTATTAGACATACGGTGGTATACCGTGAAATCACCATTGCCTAGAGTATGATGAAGCAATAGCTGCTTTGCTTGTGATGCTATGGACGGTATTCCCACCACGTGAATAAGCCCGACATGTTCCGCGTACGCACCTCCGATCCCGTTCAACGCACTCAATTCCCCGACCCCAAACGTGGTGACCAAGCACGCAAGACCTTTGATACGAGAGTACCCATCAGCAGCATAAGCGGCGTTGAGCTCGTTGGCATTGCCGGCCCACTTCATATTGGGTACCTCATACAACTTGTCGAGCAACGAGTAGTTGAAGTCTCCGGGAAGCCCAAAAATGGAGTTGACATTGAGCTGGTTCAATCGCTCGAAAAGGTACCTTCCTAGCGTAACCTCTGACATGTTTGCATGTTGATGTTTTTGGTGCGATGATGTTTGATCTTGAACTGTGCTCACGCGCCTAAAACGGTTATTTGGCTGCGATTATGCGCTTATCCAACCCCGAAGAGCTTGTCATGTGACGCGAGAGCCTAGACATTCTTCTGGGCTGTTGCAAAACGCGGTGTGGGTGCGCACGTGCTCGCACACAACTAGGGGCTGGCGCGAGACATTTTATTTTTTAGCAACAAAGACCACGAGAAAATTGGCCTAGGCTGGTACGACCGGATTGAAGAAGGAAAAAGTGCGGTTGGTGTGGCATCGATAGGTCCAAAGATTCTTGGAAGCTTACGCTTGGACTGGGCCAATAGAGTGCTAGGTTGTTTTGTTTCCTATTCGTGCCGTCTCGGCGCTCATATCTTATTGTTCAATCACATGATGAACACGCTTCCGCGTGCCAGGCGGCATGTCCCTTTTCGCATGACCTGGAGCGGTGGTGAGGGTGCTGATTGGTCACGACCGCGCAGTGCACGTTTTTCATTACCCGCCCGTCGCCATCACCTGAAATACATGTGAGTAACGCCTCGTGATGGTTTCTTTAAAACCCTCACGAGTTCCTTCAAAACAAACAACGTTAAACGTGATTTGCTAAAGTAATCAAGGGATTAACGATACTCCACTAGTATTATTACAAAAAAACGTATGTAAATGCTCAGAAGCTGCCTATAAGTCGTCACTACGACTCCCATTGACCCCTTTCACCGATTTACGCCCCGCTTGCTACTCAATCGATGTTTGTCATGTTTGTTGTCACCAAGTCATGTGGACTGGCAGACTCGTGATTAATTTTGCACCTAATCATTTACTAACCGCTCCCAGTAACATGGCCAAAAGAGAATCCGAAACGCACGGTCTTGACGCCGACAAGAAGCAAAAGGTCCATAAGGACGATATTGCCATTGACTCTGAGTTGCTTGGTCAGCAATCGTCATACACCAGCAACGATGCCGAAAAGGGAGGTTCCAAAGAAGACCAAGATCACGACCATGTTTCTGCTGCTGAAGCTGCTGCTGCTGCCGTAGCTGCTGTTTCTTCTAACGAACAGACCTCGTCACAACAGCACTTGCAACATTTGGCGTACCAAAATGCCTTCAGACAGCAACAGCACCAGCAACAACAAGCTCAGCAACAACAACAAGGAGGCCCACGCAGTCCGAACGGGCCAGACTCCTCAAGATCGCCTCCTTCGTTCCCTCCTCAACCCACCACATTGCCACAATCAAGCTCCGGCAAGCCTAGCCACGGTTCAGATGAATGGCACAAGCAAAGAAGAGAAAACCACAAAGAAGTGGAGAGAAGAAGAAGAGAATCTATCAATGTCGGTATAAAGGAATTGGCCGCTTTGATTCCTACCCCAGATACCAACAAGGCCCAAATCTTGCAGCGTGCTGTCGAGTATATCAAGAGATTGAAGGAAAACGAAAACAACAACATTGAAAAGTGGACCTTGGAAAAGTTGTTGACAGAACAGGCAGTGTCAGAGTTGAGTGCTTCGAACGATAAGTTGAAGCAAGAGCTTGAACGTGCTTACAGAGAAATTGAACACTGGAAGGACAAGGCATCTGTCAATGAAGATATAAAGTAATGTCGTGGTAATTTGTTTTCTTGTTCTTATTATTAGCTTATTCTTTATTGTATTTTATATGTACTTTAGTAATCGATCTTGTGAAGTGATTGTAGAGCCAGCGATAGCGAGCTAACAGGGGGAAGTATTGAGCGAGCGAAATACTAAAGTCAAGTGATATGGTGAAGTGAAACACGAGGAGTGAAAACTGATAGTATGGTGAATATGGAATGGAATGGTAAAATGATGATATAGTGCTAACAAATAAGATGTTTGAAGCAATAACTCAAATATTAGACATCTTTTTTGTTTTTCTCATTGAGCTGCTTCCCTTTACTAATCTAGCCTTTTCTTGTTGCTGCTCATTACTTAACGCGCACAAAATTATTCAAGTCAAAAATCATCAACTCATCTGCAATGACCATAGCATTCCACGACATAGATCCGTACCTGGTACTACAGGTGGATAAAGATGCGTCTCCGATAGAGATCAAAAAGTCATACAAAAAGCTCTGCCTCAAATATCATCCTGATAAAATCCAACAACAAAATCAGATCGAGGAAGATAATGAGCGATTTCCCAAGCTCCAATTTGCATACAGCATCCTTAGTGATGCCGCCAAAAGAAACCGGTACGATCAAACTGGATACATAGGCGAAACTGAAAATGACGATGGATTTGACTGGAAACAATATTTCGACTCTATCAACAACAAAATCACCATAGACATGATTGAAGAGGACCGTGCAAAGTACCAGGAATCAGAAGAAGAAAGGGAAGATGTGATCACCAACTTTATGTATTACGAAGGAGACTTTTTGAAGTTGTTTGAAGTGATTCCACACCTTGAATTCACCGAGGCCCAAGAAAACAGAATCTTCACCATCATAGAGCAAGAGCTTGCCAACGCTGAAGACACCGATATTGGTACCGTCAAATCATGGGAAAAATATAAGAAGTCGCGGAAAACCAAAGTGAAGCAAATGCTCAAAAAACTTGCCAAGGAAGCCAAGGAAGCTGCGCAATTGGAAAAGGCAATACAGGACAAGGGAAAGCGCGATCTCCTGAAAAAGGGCGACTTGGCTCTGTTGATCAAAAGCAGACAGACTGGTAGGTTGGACAGTCTCATAGACTCTTTGGAGTCCAAGTACGTGGGGAAGGGCAAGAAGAGATCAAAGGACATCGATGACGACGAGTTTGAACGGATCCAGCAGGGGCTCAAAAAGAAAAAGAATTAAAACATGTACACAAATCGGATGGACTGAGTTCCTGGACATGCTCTACGTACAGCTTTGCTACCAGTCAGTGCCTCTAATACCTCTGCTGATAACTCTTAATTAGTACCGCACCAGTCATATTACTGCGTTTTTGCAGCATTTAATTTTGGGACGCGCCACGTCATTTATACCTGTCAATACACAATACACATTTGAACCGTCTCTGGCTATTTTACAGTAAGTTATGCTATCGACCTCTTTCTTCTTCATGGTAATCTTGTCCTTAAATTTTGCTGCCTTTTTTCCCTTGCTTGCTCCTCCTCTGTTGTTCTCTGTTGTTCCCTGTTATTCTCTCATTCCCTTCACACTCCGCACCTCTTCTCATTTGCAACTTCCTGCATTTAACTGCCTCGCGCTCGCGTACACATCATATTTACAGCCAAATACCAAAATATAAATATAACTTCTTTTACCACCACATTCTTTTCGGTTGATCTGCTAGCTTCTTGATTCCTCATCAATATATTGTTTTCTACTACCTTGATCCCTAGCCTCTAGAAACTAATATGTCTGACTTTGAAGCAGATTCTGAATCCGATTTCAGCGTGGGATCTGATTTCGATCAACCTCAATCCAAAGCTACGGCTGCCTCTTCTTCTGTTGGAAGCCAATCCTCAGTTGAATCTGGTCCCGGTGGCAAAAAGCCCAAAACAAATGCTTCCAATCAATACCAAAAACTTTCCCAATTGGAACATATCTTGAAGAGACCCGACACGTACATTGGATCAGTTGAGTCTACCCCAATGGAAATGTGGACTTTTGATAATGATACAGAGTCTATGGTGTTTAAAGAAGTCAATATTGTGCCCGGTTTGTTCAAGATTTTTGACGAAATCTTGGTCAACGCCGCCGACAACAAAATCAGAGATCCCACTATGAAAAATATCAAAGTCAACATTGATGTGGAAAATAACTTCATTCTGATCATGAATGATGGTAAAGGTATTCCAGTAGAAATTCATGAAAAGGAGAAAATCTACATTCCCGAGCTTATATTTGGTAATTTGTTGACCTCTTCCAACTATGATGACGATGAGAAAAAAGTCACTGGTGGTCGTAATGGTTACGGTGCTAAATTGTGTAATATATTCTCCACTGAATTCCATCTAGAAACTGCTGATTTAAATACAGCTCAAACATATAAACAAACTTGGACAAAGAATATGTCCGTCATCTCAAAACCCAAGATTACTAAATTAAAAACAAAAAAGGAATACACCAAGATATCCTTTAAACCTGATCTTGATAAATTCGGTATGCAAACTCTTGACAACGACATTTTGTCAGTGTTGAGAAGAAGAGTCTATGATATGTGTGGTACGGTCAAAGACTGTAATATTTACTTGAACGACAAGAAACTAAACATCAAAAACTTCAAAAATTACGTTGAAATGTATGTGAATGCAATCAAATTAATCAGTCCCGATCCAATCGGTGAAAATGGACAACCTAAAGG
Source organism: Suhomyces faveliae (assembly GCA_030585145.1). Lineage (NCBI taxonomy): Eukaryota > Fungi > Ascomycota > Pichiomycetes > Serinales > Debaryomycetaceae > Suhomyces > Suhomyces faveliae. The sequence goes on along the minus strand of JAJMBY010000057.1, from coordinate 14,494 downwards.
CTATTCCACTATTGTACATGAAGTTTTCAATGATCGCTGGGAATTGGCATTTGCAGTCAGTGATGGTAACTTCAACCAGGTCAGTTTTGTTAATTCTATTGCAACAACAACCGGTGGTACCCATGTGAAAAATGCCTCTGATCAAATCATAAATAAATTGATCGAAACATTGTCAAAGAAAGAAAAAGGTAAGAAGAAATTATTGATCAAGCCTCAAGATATTAGAAATAACATGTTCCTCTTTGTCAACTGCTTAATCGAAAATCCAGCATTTACCTCTCAAACAAAGGAGCAATTAACCACTAAAGTCTCCCAATTTGGTGGAAAGACAAGCGAAAAATTAGTGGTTAGTGAACTGTTTATCAACAGAATCTTAAAAACAAGTATTGTTGATAAAATTAGAGAAATTTCCAATGCCAATGAGGACAAACAATTACAACAGGCCGACGGATCGAAAAAGCTGAGAATTAAAAGTCAAGTAAAGTTGGTTGATGCTAACAAGGCTGGTACCAAACAGGGTTTCAAATGTACTTTGATTTTGACCGAAGGTGATTCTGCTTTGGGTTTCGCTGTTAATGGTTTAACCGTGGTTGGTAGAGATTACTATGGATGCTTTCCATTAAGAGGTAAGCTATTAAATGTTCGTGAAGCCTCATCCGACCAGATTGCAAAAAATACTGAAATCAAAGCCTTGAAAGAAATTATTGGGTTGCAACATAAAAAAGTTTATACCCCGGAAAATATTACCAGCTTAAGATATGGTAAAATTATGATCATGACAGATCAGGATCATGACGGTTCGCATATCAAAGGTTTGCTTATCAACTTCTTTGAAACTAGTTTCCCTGGCTTGTTGAATATCCCAGGATTCTTGCTAGAATTTGTGACCCCAATTGTCAAAATTACTATCAAGAAAAGAGGAGGTGCTAAAGAAGTTATACCCTTTTATTCTATGCCTGAATTTGAAAAATGGCGTGAAACTGAAGGGCTCAATTGTAGATGGACTCAAAAGTATTATAAGGGTTTGGGTACTTCTTTGGAACGTGAAACTCGTGAGTATTTCGCAGATTTAACCAATCATTTAAAAACTTTTCATGCTTTACAAGATGATGATAAGCAATATATCGATCTAGCTTTTTCAAAGAAAAAGGCTGACGAGAGAAAAGAATGGTTGCAAGGGTTTGTTCCTGGTACACATTTAGCTCATGACATTACCGAAATCCCAATAAGTGATTTCATCAATCAAGAGTTGATTTTATTCTCGATGGCAGACAATATCAGATCTATACCTTCCGTTTTGGATGGTTTTAAACCAGGTCAGAGAAAGATTCTTTTTGGATGTTTCAAAAGAAATCTCAGATCGGAAATCAAAGTATCCCAATTGGCTGGTTATGTGTCAGAGAAAACAGAGTATCATCACGGTGAAGCTTCATTGGTGCAAACAATCATTGGTTTGGCTCAAAACTTTATTGGGTCGAATAACATCAATTTATTGAAGCCTAATGGTGGGTTTGGTACTAGAGCAGCTGGTGGAAAAGACTTTTCAGCTGCAAGATATATCTTCACGGAAATTAATGAAATTACAAGAACGTTGTTCAATCCGTTAGATAATCCTTTATATACATATGTGCAAGAAGATGAGCTGACAGTCGAACCCCAGTGGTATTTACCTACCATTCCCATGGTATTAGTCAATGGTGCTGAAGGTATAGGTACTGGTTGGTCTACCAATATTCCTTGTTTCAATCCGGTTGATATTGTCAATAACATTCGTAAAATCATGAAAGGAGATCAGCCAGAAGAAATGATTCCTTGGTATAAAGGGTGGGATGGGCCAATTGAAAAGAATGGTCCGGATAAATTCAAGATTTCTGGTAGAATTGAACAAGTGGATGAGACAACCATTGAGATCACTGAGATTCCTGTTAAAACTTGGACTAACAATGTCAAAGAGTTCTTATTGGCCGGTATGGGTAATGGAAAAAACCCAGCTTGGATCAAAGATATGGAAGAACATCATGGGATAAATATAAGGTTCGTAATTAAGTTGACAAGTGAAGAGATGGCGAAATCTTTGAAAATTGGATTATTGGAAAGATTCAAATTGATATCATCTGTCAGTTTAAGCAATATGGTTGCATTTGATCCACTCGGCAGAATCAAAAAGTATGATTCTCCCATCGGAATATTGAAAGATTTTTATTTTGTTAGGTTGGAGTATTATCAAAAGCGTAAGGACTTTATGACAGAGGAACTTCAAAATCAATTGACTAAATTGAGTGAACAGGCAAGATTTATCAAGTTGATTATTGACAAAAAATTATCGGTATCCAACAAGAAGCGTGCTGCTCTAGTTGAAACTTTGAAAGAAAATAACTTTGTCATGTTTTCCAAAAACAATAAGCCAGTGGATAGCAGCAAATTCAGTAGCTCGTCGCTTGGAGAAGCGGAACGCGATATTGAAGAGGCTGAGGAAGATATTGGTGATGTAAGCCAAATGAACATCACAGGTGTACTTGAAAATGAAGATGAGAACAACCATGTACCTGAAAACATATATACCTACTACGATTATCTCTTGGGAATGGCTATCTGGTCATTGACTAAAGAAAGATACGAGAAATTATTGAACCAAAAGGATGAAAAAGAATCGGAGTTGAACACTTTGTTGAGAAAGTCTGCCAAAGATTTATGGAATGAGGATTTGGATGATTTTCTTGTGGCTTGGGAGAAGTTTTTGGAGGAGGATTATTTGGCCAGGGTTGATATGGTGAATGCAGCTGGAACCAAGAGCAAGGCCAAAGTGCGGAGAACAAAGAAAAAGGTTGTTAAGAAAGAAGACGATGCTGATGATGATTATGGAGAGCCTGCTACCAAAAAACAAAAAAAGAGTACGCCTACTGCCAGATCCAAAAGTAAAAGCGATTCGCCAAAAGTAAAGCAGGAAAACGAAACGGCCGAGGCATCTGCCCCGCCTCAGGTAAAAACCGAAAAGAAACCAGATGTGTTATCATTCTTCTCCAAAAAGGACAAGCCAAAACCAAAACTGGCTGCCAAACCTAAGGAAATTATCTCATTGTTTGATAGTGATGAGGACGATGTAATTATGAACACCAGTGGCACGTCCTCGATAGTATCATCCGGAACTCCAGCCCCTAAACAGGTTACACCAGAAACAAAATCCAAGCCCAAGACCTCGATAGCTTCCGAACTTGATGATCTAGAAGTGCAGGCCCCTGGGTTCCAGGTTCCCGCAAGTTCGAAAAGAAAGCGCGCAGCCCCTAAATCGTACAAGTTTGAGGTTTCTGACGATGATCAGGACCAAGATATGGCCAGTGATGCAAGTTTTGAATACGACGAAGAGTAAATTTTCAAGTAAACCAAGCTTTTCATTATCATGTTGCAAAATTGCTATTTAATATAGAGCTAAAAATACATCTGCAGAAAAAATAGTAGTTACGGGCAATACACATACGACCCACATACGACCCACATACGGCGATATTGCGTAAACTTAAAATATGCATTACGAGCATTTACACTGATACTCCACAATGCTCTTAGCTGTAGGTGGTGACGCCCTGCTGTTATACATACGATCCTTCGACGATGCTGTACCACATAACCAACCTGCCGTATCTGCTCCCCTCGCATATTAATCGGACTCGTGGCGCGATAGGTACATGCACGACCCGCCTTCTCCTCACGGGGGAGGACCAACCGCTATCAGTAAACAAGCACATCTGAAAAACCGCACAGACCCTGACATAATACTTTCTACATAATCAATACGCACGCACCAGCACAGGCCTGAAAACCCCAGCATATAGCTATGTATAACTCGACCAGTAATAACGGGCAGTACGTAAGCGACTACCCGTACCAACACCAACAACAACCCCAGCATCAAATCCCACAACAGCAGCATCAACAACATCCACAACAGCATCCACAACCACTCCCACAACAGCTCCCACAACAGATTCCCGCCCATCAAAACTACAACTACCAGGCGGCCAATATTCCTAATACCGGAGTGGCCAGTAAATTCACGCCGCAGGATGTCCAAGTATTGCGCCAGTTATTAGTAGCGGGTGAAAAACACAAGTGGAAGCAAATAACCAAAGAAATCAATCAAAATTCCGCCCAGAACAATCTGGCTCTGCAGCCCTACAACACCTCTACAGGCTCTGTGTCCTCTGCAAGCTCCAGTACCAGCCAAAAATCACAGGGTCAAGCTAAAAACGTATCGCCTACATTTGTAATGAAACAGTACCAGAGCTTGTTGGGGTTGCCCAACAGTGCGTTGTATTTTGGGTCGTTGGGCAGCAGTTTGCCTTACGTGGTGAGTGCGAACGGATGGGACCTGATCAGCGATCCATCGTACCATCATCAGTTTAGCGAGGATGTAGAGTAGGCAGAGTATGTCTTTATTGTATTATTGTATAAGAAATAAATACTTCACCATGTATGAATCTCCGTAGACTACTACTTCTTTATTCTTTGCAGTCTCTGCACTGCTCATTATTTTTTGGCTGTTTTTCTTCATTTTTGTCTTGTGCGAGAAACATGGTGTCGTACTGATCTATGTGACCAAGCGTGGCACCTTCCAAACGGTCTCTGATCAACTTTTTCAATAGTTTTGAATCGGGGAACCCATCGTAATAATATGGTGCGTCCTGTTTACCATCCTTGTCTCCGTACTTAATTGCCAATTCCGCATTTTTGAACCGTCTTTTGTAGATTATTTCGTGTTGGTCCTTCAGCTTTATAAAACTGATTTCAAATCGGCCAGGCTGATCCAAAATTGGTTGAAGGGATACTTCATTGATCTGGCCCTCAAACGTTTGAAAAATTTCTTGAAGATACCACACGGCTCGGTTTTGCCATTTGCACTTGCTGCAGTACAGAATACGAACCTTGGGGTAGTGTGACATTGCGGTGTTTGGTTACTTATTATCTAATCTAGAAATAATAATGTTCGGTGAGTGCTTATGTAATCACCCTGTATAAGCTACCCAGGAAACAAATACTGATGGAATGTTCGACACATATGTGAACGGTGATGTTGCAAGATGCTTCTAGGTCCAGCTTAATATATCCATTGCTATATTGCATATGGAGTGTAATTTTTTTAATAAAACATGCTAACACTCTACTCCAATCGCGCTAATTTGCACCCACTCTTGAGTGAATTTGATTCTCGTACTACACCCCACCAAACTGGTTCGAACAAGGAGCGGCTAGGATCTTATATATAAGGCTGGAGATTAATTGTTGGCTTTTTGTCCAAATGAGTATTGATAAAACACCAATTTTTCATTTTGCTCTGGTCATTTGAGATTTTTCTTGAATAAATGTAAAAATGGTATAATATTTGGCTCCCGAAAACACCTCTGTTGCGAGTTTTGTATTCAAGAAAAGTTTTACTTCTTTGAATGACCGATGGTGTTTCTATAATACGTGTTTTCTATAGAAGTGGTTTTACTCATGTATTACTCTATCGTCTAAAGGGCCATACTGAGCCAATCCCAATTCTTGCCATTGACATCGGATTCTTTTTCGTCTCCACTCTCAACCTCCATACCCTCGTCATATGACTTACTGTCGGGTATCGAATTAAGAACGTCTATAAAGTACTCGCTTTCTTCTCCTTTGAAAGGGTGGTTTGGTTGCGGGTTTTGGTCAGGTAAATTTGCCAGTTTCTTGGGCTTGGTGGTCTTTTTCTTTTCAGAAGATACAAGATTGTTGACAATCTTGCGATCATTTCTGCCTATACTAGTAGGATTAAGATCGTCGCCATCCTTGTCTATTATATTTGGTTTTTTAGTGGTTCCTGCACCCCTCTGCCTTTTTTTGATCACATCAGTCTTTAGGCTAAGAGGCCTGACAACTCCATGCAATTTCAAAAAAAGACCACAGGCGTTACATAACGGCTCTCCTGCCGGATTTCTCCTCCAGAGTGGAGTCGTTTTGGTATGACAATTGGTACATGCCACGTTGTTTCCATTGTTATTTCCATTAGAACTAGATATTCCATTGGCAATGGCGGCAGAAACTCCAGATTTGGATGAGTCAGGACTCGAAGCTCCCTTTTTCTTAGCCCGACTTGCTTTAGGTTTTTTGGTACTAGGTTTGGCGGTATCTTTCCACGTACTTATTGACGAGGACGAAGGTAAAGAATGGGAAATGGGCGAGTCCATACTGTATAGAGTAGTGGAGGACTTTTTGAAGTAAATAGGAGGTTGGTTATCAGAATTGCTACCAAAATCAGAGCTTCTATCAAATTCACGACGATCCTGTGATGGAAGTTGGGGCAATACTGACATGTCAAATGGTGGGTTAGATTTAGGTAAGGAGCTTGAAGGATGGAACAGGAACGTTTCTGAGGTCATAGAGCTCGAATATGGATGGTTTTGATACAGATGAGATGCGGACATTGGTGTTTGAGTGACCGAGCGGTTGATTATGGGTCTTCCGGTGGAGAATGTCGAATTGAGACTCAGTTGGTGAAATTCGGGCAAACTTACCAACGAATCTTCTCTGGCAAAATGAGGTGAAGCGTCTATAGAGATCGATGGCCTGGAGGCAAACTGGCCTAAAATATGGGAAGGGCCTACGGTGGACTCGGAGCTCGGAATACCATAGTACAACGAAGGAACTTGTTCTTGATCATCTGCTTTAATATCAGGAAGAAAGTTATTGTACTCACCCAGAAAGTTGTTATTAGGACCTTCAAATGCCAAGGGATCGAGACTAAACTCAAATGCAGAAGAGTGAAGATTTGTATTTGGGTTTGATACGTTGTGACGGTGAGTGACCAGCGAAGACCTGCTGCTGGTACTGCCGAGGTTCGAGCGTTCGTTGTGTAACGATGCAGAGAGATTGGAATGATGCGTTACAGCGCCGTACTGGTGAGAAATAGGCCGTCCAGTAGCAGACAGAGGCTGATGTATCAGTTGCGAAGGCAAATTGTTGATTCCCTTCATCATGGGAGAAAATTCCGCCGGTCTTTTCTTGGAGTTTAGATGTGCCATGGGGTCATGGGACGAATCTGTCTGGCCCATTTTGCGGATATGGGCGACGTAATCAAAGTCCTCAGCACCAGGATCCAACGCTGGCAGACTTGAGTGTGTTTCAGAAAGATCCAAAGACGTTTGAGCCAAGTCTTGGACGTTCGGATGGTTACGTTTGTTATTGATATACATCATACGCCACGTCAAGTTTTCCATTCGGGCCTTGTAAGGGAGCGACTCCCTGGCTCGATGATACATCTTCCAAACGTTCTCGATATTAGAGTCTTCTTGCTGGAGCAACAGCCCGAGATTGGAGGGCGGCTGGGGGTCGTGAGACATTTTGGCGGCTGCGGATTTGGAGGACAGAGCAGTGGATGCCGGGCTTTGTAATGAAGCTAGTCTCGTGTGCAGCGTATGGTTGAAGGGTCGTGGTGGCAGCTTATTATCTAGATTCATAGAAGAAAGAATGCTTATTGGCAGGCAAAAAAATGGCAGCCAACTTGATCAACACACAACGTGTAGAAGAGTGCGAAAAGAAGCGGTGCGGAAAGAACCAAGTGCGGCAGAAGTGCGGGAACAATTCGAAGTAGCGTATCAGACAAGCCAGAAACTAGCGAGCCCGAAAGTTGCGGATGGGCCAATATTACTTCTTCACTATAAGGTGCTAGTTACCTATATCGAATACACAAAACTTGTGGACCAGTGCTTCACGTTGTTTTTGATTGTCTACATTCTTGTGATTGTCTGCGCGTTGACAGATACATCCGGCAACGTTCACAGTGCGATAAGGAGAGGGGAGGGGGAACTACAAGTAACGTGGACTTGGTCCATCCTCTGATAGTTGGAAAGAGCAAGTATGCTGGTGTTAGAAACTATCCGAGCTTGACATAACTCGTTACAGGGGGTTGATTGTCGTCGCATTATTATGTCAGTGGTCTGAGGTACATAATCAGTGGCGATTTTGATTGGCTCGATTAACAGTTTCTTCGGAAACCTATCCGGCACATAACCAGCTTATCTGTCCCACTTATCCCCCAAATTTCCCTATTGGCGTTTTGTTTTATTGGCTGGCGTGACGCGGCACAGGCTTTATCACTCGCTTTTCACGTGCGCGAGCGCAAGCCTGCATCTGCGAACATGGCCTCGAGACATAGAACGCTAGCTTCACCGCCGAGGGTCATATGTAGTACACGTGACTTATCTGATCGGCATTATTCATCTGATTCCGTATAACAATTATTGGCAGCCAGAATGAGTGTCGTAAATTTATTACAATACTGTTGGAATCGCATCAATTTACTATGATACCTAGTTTCAGTTGGGGCTTGTGAAGGGCTTTGCTTATATATTTATTCGCCTTATAGTATGAAGGACCCTTTATGTATTGCTCTGCCTCAAACTATGCACTTCAATAATAATGTACAGCGCTTCTATTCTCCTCGACCCTTTCTCTATTTCTCAGTTAATTTCTTATATACCAAGGGAGCAAATGGACCACTTCACAAGTAACTAACAGTATTTGTAAAGCAAATTGCGGTGATTCTGTTCTCATTCTAAGGACCTAGTTCCCATTCTGAGATTTAATCATGCGAAAAAAACAAAACCACTCCGCAAATTGCGGAGGATCCAGTAAATTTTTATTCTTCGACACACACTAACGAAATCTCGAGGGCACCCTAATTTTTCTCGAACAGCTTAAAAATTAGTAAGAATTGTCGATTCATCTTTCAAATTTAAAAGAAGCTGGGAATCGATTTTGCTCAGAATATCTAGCCATGTTGCAAGATTATAACCTCAAAGTGTTGCGAAATATTATTTTACTATTAATAAGCTAGTATTCAAATATTCGTGTGGGCCTTACCCCTGTGTTCATTATTATTCTAATCTAGTGTTCTAGAATACTACTTCTCCTCAACCAGCTTCGCGTTTAAGAGAAGCATTTTTACATTCGCTTCTGCCAATACACATTAGCTAACTTCGCGTTTAAGAGAAACGAATTACATTCGCTTCTGCTGCAGTGGCCCACACTGCTCCAAAATAAGAAAACCAGCGCGCCGTAATACCCGCATTAAACTTTCCGTAATCTAATTTTGGACGTCTTTGACAGGTGTTGTATATGCGACCATCAATCACATAATGTCTCCTGACTTCAAGAATCGAAGTTTGTATATTAGCTCCGCCCGTGAAAGGGCTGGTAGGTTTATGACATTACTGCTACATATGGTGCAAAAAGAAAGTGGTATTGGTCATTTCTTTTTATTTCGGACCAAAACATCCATTCGTAAATATTTTCTTTGATGCAAGTGTATAACAAGAAGTACTGCATATTGTTCCAAGTATCAAACTATTGTTCTCGCTTTTTTTTAGTAGAATAATAATTTCGCGGACCCCCGAGCAATAGCGAACAATAGACCGTGAGGCAAAATCAGCCATCTTATTTTATATCAAAACGTCACACTATAAATCGAGATTCCCTTTTTTTTAGCAAGGGCAATCAGAGATCTGATCGTAGCAATGTGTATTGGCAATTGAGCACCTGTCCAAGAAAATTGTGACAATTTCCTTATGGTGCTAAGCTGGTTAAGAGCATTCATAATGCGGCCGCAAACGTTGATATCTTGGAATATGTGGTCGAAAGTGGGACGTTCATAGATAGCATAGCCCTTAACACGCAGAGAGCCTCGTATGAAGCTCGGGTAACCTTTTACATTAAAGTCTTCAAACCATCCCGTCGCTTTTGAAAGACTGACGATCTCGCAACCATTTGATTATTGAGCACCGATAAGTTAGCTGCTAAATATCACATAAAAAATATATGGGAACTCCTTCAAAAACACACTGAACCAGAATCTTTTGTGGCTCGCACATAGCCAATTGGGCCACTTCAAGGCCGAATCGGCCAAGGAACGATTAAGATCATAACTACCACCAACTGAACTATTATTTAGTAACCCCGCCTTAGTGCAATTGCATAAGGAGTAACGTGACTTTTTTTGTGCATTCCATGTTTTATAGGCAGTTTTGGCTGTGTTGATTCTTACTACACTTCACCCAATCAATTTTTTGTTTATTCATCCATTTCGTCACTCCTTAGGTTGCTATATAAAAATCTGGTAAAAAATGGTCCCTATTTCTCTATACGCGGAAATGCGATTTTTTTTTCAAACCCTTGCGTTATAGCATTAGTATCATAACCTCTAAACTGCTTCTCTCATGGAAAAAAAAAAGCATCTGATGTGGCTCTTGATCTATTTCGCAAGTATGCATGAATGTAGCACTGGCCTGATTGTATTGGACAGCTTTTAAAAAAATAATCTTTTTTGCCGTTGAATCTGATTATTATGCTGGAACCCTTGAGGCAAATGGGCTGTTTTTTTTTTATTCTACTCGCACGGTTTGTTCAAACTTATTCGATTTGAACCACTGGGAGAACAAAGAAAATATATTGTTACGCATATCTTACTAAAGTGCTGCCGATACAACTGTCCAGTTTGAATCACTGCGTGGGCACGAAAAGTATACGAGGTCCAATACAAACGCATTTATTTTCAAACAATACAACAAAAGAATAAACCGCTTTTACAACAATAAATCGAAAGAAAAACCGCCTTACGGAGAAGCTATAATCTCTACTCCGTGTGTTTAGATATGCAATTCGTATATTGGGACTTCTACCTCTGTACGCATACCCATCAATTCTGTATTTCATTAATTAAATTCGGTCGTTTACATCGAGAACATATAGTCCAATGTATAGTGAGGAGATTGAAATACTACCTTAGGCCTCTCTTAACCATATAGTTGTGATTTCGGGTAAAGTTGATAGTATGAATACAAGGAACTTTTTCAAAAATGCCGGTCCTTGATATTACGGCATATTGTGTAGTTTCTATGCACTCCTGCGCGCAGAATACTGAGAAAGCTTCGCTGACAAAGACTTACTATCTCGATAATCACGCCGTAAATGCGCGCCTCGCTTAATTTGTTGAGCTAACAGAATTACGGCTCTCTATTGATCACCACAATACGGAACAATCGAGGCTTTGTTTGTTAGAAACGTTCGATTTTCTGTTCACTTCTATCAGATCTATGTACGTCTGTCAAGTCCGGAGTACCACCGCTGATCATGCAAAAGGTAAGCTCTTTGACATATACGGACACACTGAGTCATCCCATGTTTGCGAGCAAAATAATCATTTCACACCCTATTTCGGTAAGTATACAGCTAAATGAGGTAATGAAGTCTTTGTTCCACAATCTGGTGGAAAACAGTAGGACTGATGAAAGGTTTGATTGGATCGTAAAATCGTTGCATTTATTTACAGGTCTAGTACTTGAGCATATCTCAAAAGATAGTGCCACCTATTTTACGAACGACAGCGGAAGATAAATTATTCCCCTGAGCTATGTAGCTTTAAAAGATTTTTGCAAACTTTACTAAAAATTTTGCTTGGTTTTTAGAAAAAAATTAAAAAAATGCCATGACGAGTAGAAATCGTGAGATATTAGGTTGCTCGGATTAAATGTAATCAGATTAACAAAATATTTGATCCATATTTCAAGAGCACAATTTAATTAAACTGGAGCCTGGTTGTAAAACTATGACCTCACAGCTTACGAGAATCTTAAATTCAAACCTTAATTTAACCGAAATCTTTAAAAACTTCCCGATTTTAGTACAAGAATTTCTAAGAAAAAAGGCTCCTTTGTTCTAAGAGATCAAGTCAGCTGAACAATAAAAATCACCACATTTAACGGGCACCGAAGTAGGAGACTAATTTACGTGATGTCCAAGTCAAATTGCTTTTCATGGATCTAAGGGTTCTCCGCACAGCGCTAGAATAAGATCTGGTGTATCGGCTTTAGCGCGATTTAGTCGCTCTAAAAAACTGATTGAGATTTACAGATTTTTGCTCCTAACCTGCGCGCTAGATACTGGTCTTGGTAGGGTCTTTTACAGGGTTGCGCCATATTTATGTAGCGATTCCTATTTGTAATATGGGGTTCAAAGTTTATATTTGTCTAATTCAAATACAAAGCTAGTAATCCTTTAATTGGTTGTCAGTAACTATTTTCTATTCAAGAATATCCAGCAATATTCACAATAACCGAAGCCACGAGCAGCCTAGTATTTTACGAAGGAGACAAGTAGAGAAAAAAATATTTTTTTTAAGAACGGCAAGCAATACCGTAAAAAATAGTTTGTTCTGGCACCTTACGTACATGGAGTGCATAAATAATAATTTGTACGAGGTGCATTTTAGTTCTATGCAGTTGCTCGTGCTCTCAACTACAAAATCAAAAAATTTAATTTTTTCATCAAAAGTTTTTTACCTACTGAACTGTACTGCGGTTGCAAACCAATCACCTACGCCGGTACTGCCTATGAGCCATCGCCTCCACCATCTTTGTACGACAGAGGCGGACTGCAAGCCTCCAATTTTCTCCAATTTTTTTGCAACCAAATATGTTTTAATTTTATATAAATATCTAGGAGATCCTGATTGAAGATAGATCCTTTCGATTATATCTTAAACAATCAAAAGCTGAAACAATGTTGCTTAAGAATATCTTCAGTACTCTTGTTCTGTTGACAACAGTTTCTGCTGTCACTGTGTCAGAGGACAAAGTGACATATGGTACCATCGATCTTCTGATTGGTGATATCACAATCAATCCAAACGTATACTGGTCCATCGTCAATAATGCTGTCTCAGCATTTACTGGTTCCCTTACTGTCGGTAGTGGAGCAGGATTTTATATTTCTTCCACATCCAACTTATTAGGTTTAACTGTTGGACTCGCTGGTGTTTTAAACCTGATCAATAATCAGGGTACTATTTCTTTCAATTCTGTTAAGTCCTTGACTGCTCCAACCTACCAATTGGTTGGTGCATCCTTCAACAATGCTGGTTACATGTTCTTAGGGGGTGACGGTTCTGTCGGAGTTCCTGTCATGTCTATTACTGCTGCCTCATGGACTAACACCGGTGTCTTGTCTTTCTACCAAAACACAAGATCTTCGGGTGTTGTTACTCTTGGTGCTGCTCTTCCAATCACTAACAACGGTCAAATCTGTCTTTACAACGAAGCTTATGTTCAAACAACTGCTGTTCAAGGTACTGGTTGTATTACTGCTGATGCAGACTCTAATATTTGGATCCAAAACTCGCTCTTGAGTTTTGCACAGACCCAAACTATTTATTTGGCCAGTTCTGATTCTTCTATCAGAGTCGAAGCTTTGAGTTTGACTCAAACTTTTACCGTCGCAGGTTTTGGTAATGGTAACGTTATTGGTTTGAGTTTGCCTCTTAACCCTAACGTGCTTCTTAGTAAGCCATACTCTTACTCTTCGAGTACAGGTATTTTGACTCTTTACACCGGTGTCCTTTCCCAAAAATTCAATATTGGTACAGGTTATACCTCATCGTTGTTTGAAGTTGTTACCCCAAACTATGGTGGAGTCATTTCTACTGTTATTAACGGTGGTGTTAGATATACTGGTTCAGTTCCAAATCCTGGAATGCCTGCTGCTTGTCGTGCTTGTAGCGTGATCCCTGACGCTCCTGGAACTGCCTCTACTATTGTTTCGTCTTCGACCATGCCACCTTCTTCCAGTGCTCCTTCTAGTGCTCCATCCAGCGCTCCAACCAGTTCTGCACCATCCAGTGTTCCAACCAGCTCAGCACCATCTAGCTCAGCACCATCTAGCTCAGCACCATCCAGTGTACCATCTAGTTCTGCACCATCTAGCTCAGCACCATCCAGTGTACCATCTAGTTCTGCACCATCTAGCTCAGCACCATCCAGTGTACCATCTAGTTCTGCACCATCTAGCTCAGCACCATCCAGTGCACCATCTAGCTCTGCACCATCTAGCTCTGCACCATCCAGTGTTCCATCTAGCTCTGCACCATCCAGTGCACCATCTAGCTCTGCACCATCCAGTGTTCCATCTAGCTCTGCACCATCCAGTGCACCATCCAGTGCACCATCTAGCTCTGCACCATCCAGTGTTCCATCTAGCTCTGCACCATCCAGTGCACCATCTAGCTCTGCACCATCCAGTGCACCATCTAGCTCTGCACCATCCAGTGCACCATCTAGCTCTGCACCATCCAGTGCACCATCTAGCTCTGCACCATCCAGTGCACCATCTAGCTCTGCACCATCCAGTGCACCAACTAGTTCTGCACCATCCAGTTACCCATTCACTGAGTACACCACTACTTTCGAAACTACCAACTCCGATGGTTCTGTTTCTACCGAAACTGGTGATGTTCTTGTGACAACCAACTCTAATGGTCAATTGTACACCACTACCTCAATTATCAGTGGATCTGTCACTCCAACCAGTTCCGCACCAACCAGTTCTGCACCATCCAGTTACCCATTCACTGAGTACACCACTACTTTCGAAACTACCAACTCCGATGGTTCTGTTTCTACCGAAACTGGTGATGTTCTTGTGACAACCA